>JARJDW010022862.1:0-11393 GCA_030264715.1 Adinopsis sp. GC000173 | reverse complement strand
GATTTCAAATGCCAGTTAATATTTCACTTGCCGGACATCTAATATTTTCCCTTTACTTCGCGTATTGGTAGGCAACAGAAGCTTTGCCATTATCAGTGAAAAACTATGAATTTTTGGCCTCAAAGGTTTCGTATCTATAATGTTATAAATAGCGCATGCAGCTCACCTTTATATTATCTGCTTTAATTATACGATAATGTATTAACATTTTCATCTAAAATGATGTATTGACTATAATTTGACAATTACACTCGAAGAACCATCAAATATTTGAGGGTTACATGCAATAATAATCAAAGAAAATTTTTCATGCATTTATGTTTGGATTTTGCTTACTTTTATTCGTTGGCAAAACAAGCTTTGGGATTACTAGTAGTAATAGGATTGCATTTTTTGTCTACAATGTTTTCGAATCTTTACCGCTATGAATAAATATTTGGCTTAATTATATGATAATGAATTTAATTTCGTATGTCAGATGATGTATTAACTCTAATTTGTAAGTTAGACACGAGGAAACATTAAAGATTTGAGGTTCAATGCAATTATAATCAAAGGCAGGGTTAAAATTTTCATCAAGAATCAATTTTTGCGCGATAATGGACGTAGCGTTTAATTAAATAAACTTCACATCCTTCACGGATGTTTAATCTATTGTATAAAAGGTATACGTATATGGAATAACAGCTTTTTGCTGTTTTATGTTTTCCAAATATTCAAAGTGTACATACATATGGTGATAAATGATTTAACATGCAGCTTACCTTTGTAGATTTAGTCTAATTATATGGTAATACATTCAATTTCTTACGTCAGCCGATGTAGTAACTCCAAACCGAATTTGAGACTTAGGCACGCAAGAGCATAAACAATTTTGAGATTCATCCATTAGTGTAATCGTTCCAAAAATTAGAAATGCATTGGCGAGAAATGAATATTTGCGATTTGCAATTACTAAATATATATTATATAAATATGGCAAAACCGCTGTTTATTGATTTTTTGTCCAAATATTTGAACGTTAATAATAAGTAATTTAACCCTTTACCGCATACAGTGCCACATGTGGTACGCATAATATTTTTGAAAATATTTTTATAATAAAATTGCGATTATTGCATAATGTTCTATATTTAACACACTCCCATCTACAATGAGTCTGCCGAATTTTAGGTCTCTTATGCAAAAAAGAGTTCCTTGTTTGTTTTGTGGTAAATTATTTAATGAAAATGTTTACTTTTTAAATTATTTATTTGTCGAATTTTCTGTGCACTGTTTTTCTTGTGAACAGCAAAAGTTTGGGAAAGTGTTTTACGTTAATGTATAAACATGGGGTTCCATCAAGACGACCATGAGTACGAAGGGTTCCTTAAAGAATAAAACGTTGAATACCCTAGTGATAATAAACTCAATTTCTTACGCCGGTAGATGTATGTAATAACTTTGAAACTTACTTTGAAAGTTAGGCGCGCAAAAGCTTAAACGGTTTTGGAATCCATCCATTACTACTCTAATCGCTGCCAAAAAACTCGAAGACTGTTACTGGGGAAGAATTTTTACGATTTGCGGTTTAACTAATAAGTAATATGCGCATGATGAAACCAATGTTTATTATCCGCATCGTATATTTTACGACAAAACAGTCTTTTATATCAAAATACCTTAATATTGTATTGTCCCTATAGTTTATTTTTATAGTAATGCAGTCGGTTTAATTATATGATAATGGATTCAATTTTTATGTGTTTGAAATCGATTTTGAAAGTTAGACACGCAAAAGCATAAACGTTTGGGAGCTTNTACCTTAATATTGTATTGTATAGTTTATTTTTATAGTAATGCAGTCGGTTTAATTATATGATAATGGATTCAATTTTTATGTGTTTGAAATCGATTTTGAAAGTTAGACACGCAAAAGCAAAAACGTTTGGGAGCTTACATTTAATTATTAGAGACAGAACTAGAAAATTGTCAGTGAAAATATATTTTTGTTGTAGTTTGTGGACTTTAAATGTAACAAACCAGCTCCATTAGTGCATGTTTATTCTAGAAGACATACAAAACAAACTATTCTCAACATGCTGTCGCAATATTAATGCGATTCTCTGGTATATTTTAACACGGAACCCTTTTAAACATTCAATAAGCATTTTTGAAACATTAATTAATTTATATTTGTGTAATAGTTTATTTATTTGTACATATGGTCGCAATATTAAAGCAGCAACATATTTTTGAGACCTTATTAATTAATTTGTATTTGTGTTTATTTATCAAACAAACATCTTGAAACTATACAAATATCAATTAGAAACAAAGGTGGTTTGAAGCGTCTCAAGCCTTCTCAACATTTCGTTTTTACCTTTATAGCATTTTATTTTGGAAGAAGACTAGAAATAATTTTTAAAAACGCGAAACGGAACGAAAACGTAGGAAAGACTAAAATTATAGCAGCAAAACTACAACAAAAATGTGCGAAAGAAGGAAAAAAACGCAAAAATTACAAAATTACGAACGATACAAAAATTAATGTTGAGAAAACTCTAAACTTTCCAGACTAGCTACGTAGAAAATACAGTTTTAATGTGAAAATTTAATTTCCTTTTGATCTTGCACAATTTTTTCCAAGAAAAATATTTCTTTATGTGAATTTAAGAAATCTTACACGGAATTCATAAAATGTTGACAGAACCTTAAGGTTTCACGATATTAAAGTAATTACGATAAATTATACAATATGCAGCGTATACCTTTGTCAACTGATAGTTTAATTATATGGTAATGCATTCAATTTCTTACGTCAGGTTGAATGTAGCAATTCTGAAAGCGACTTTGACGATTAGGCACGCGAAAGCATAAACTATTTTGATATCCATCCATTATTACGATAATCGTTGCCGAAACTAGAAGAAAATTGGCAGTGTGGGGAGGAAGAGTTTTTACCATTTGAGAAGATTGCTAATGATCATTAAAGTTTAACGAAGTCCAGTCCATTTGCGGATGTTTATGTTCCGAAACGTGTATTTTATGACAAAGCGGTGTTTTATTGACATACTGTCTAAATATTCGGATTGTGGTGATAAATAACTTAACATAGGGGGGAGCGTTGCCAAAATCGTACTACATTCTTACTTAACTTTGTAAGCGTACAACAAACATATGGGCTTATATTTTATATTAAAATGTGCGATGCTAAACATCAAAGGAATATTTTATTTTTAAATTTAAATAACAAAAATATTTGATAAAGAACTTAACATGGGCGAGAGTTGCCAAAATTGTTCTACTTATTTAATTTTGTGAGCATAAACCGAAAATTTGATCGTATATTTCTAAAATGCGCGATAATAAACATTAACGGAAAAGTTTAGTTCAATTTAAATAACAAAAAAATGTCTATAAAGACTTTATTAATTACAAAATTTATCCATTTTGATGGTGATGGAAAAGTATGACAAATCGTACCTATTTTGAGTAAAGGGTATACCTATATTTTGTTATTTTTATAATGTAGGGTTAAAAATAAGTATGTATTTTGATAACAAATATATAAGCTGCAGAATATTTGCTAAATTCTAAGAAAAACTTTTATAAACGACTATACATATTAAAATATCAATAAATTTTGAAATGAAAGAGCCTAAAAAAGCGTCTTTCAAATATGATTCACAATGAGTCATAAGATCAAAATATGATAGTAACATTCAGTTTGAAATTAATCATAACAAAAATTCGATTTTATATATTAAATATGATACTTAAGATCTTAAGAATTTCTCATAACAACAGAGAATAATATATGGTATGATTTATGAAACTAGTACGCATATGGCAACTCTCCCTTGTAGCTTACCTTTGCTTTTTATGTTGTTGAAATTAATTTTGAACGTTAAACATAAGCAAAAATATATAAAAGCTTTTGACGGATTTTTGTAGTGGATATAACAAACGCACTTTGATTTACAAGTCCTGCTATAATACAATATTTCGAGTAATGAAATAAATGATTCAACAAGCAACCTAAAGACGAATGTGTAGCAACTCCGAAATCGAAGATACATAAACGATTTTGGTATCCATCCAATACAATGCTCGTTGCCAGCGATAAAAAATTGTGGGTGGGAATGTATTTTTATTCTTTGCGGTTGTTAATGGACATTAAGTTTGACGAAGTGTACTCCATTTATGGATGTTTATGCTCCAAAACATATAATTTACAACACATCGTCGTTTTTCAAAATGCTGTTGAAATATTTTTTGGGGCAATAATGATAAATATTCTTAACCCTTGTTTATGGCATTTGATAGCCAATAAGATTTTGTTGCTAAAACTTATTTAGTATATCATATATAAATTTATGAAAATTGAAGATATTTTAGATAAGCACAAAAATGAATTTATTATTGTAACAGTAGTCTGCAGATGACGTGACGCCAGTATTGGAGTTAGAAGGAAAGAGGTCCTAATCTAAGACATTTTAGGTCCATAATGCATTAAAGTTAGTTAATGTGGCCAGATAAACTTGCACTTTTTAGTTTATCCACCAGTATTCAGTCTGTTTTCACAAATAATATATTTTTATACATTCAATGAAGATTAAATGATGACTTTTTTAATGTCATATATTTACTTGTCTCTTTTTTATTGAAAATTTTTTAAGAATTCATTTTTTTCATATCTACAATAATTGTTTTTTTTTATTAAAGAATATTTTATATGAGAGCCTTTTAAATGCGAGGTTCTAGGCTAGAATTTGTTTAGCTTATGTGTAAATCCTGCGAAAAGGGTATATAATAAGATAAATCAAATTTATCTCATAAGGGGGCAATTGCATAATAAAATTTAGTGTTTTGCAAAATTGTTTATCACTTACTTCTTAACTAATCTAACCTAATAATAAACATTTTTGTTTAATTTGCCATAATAAACCGAAATACGAGTAGAAAATTATGAGTCAGAAACACTTTTCTTGCATTTCCAATCCATAGTGGACGTTAAATTTAACAAAACTAGTTGAATTTATAAATGCTTATTGAAAATACGTATTCTTATTGACATGTTGTTGAAATATTCAAGTAATAGTGATAAATGATGTAACATGGAACTTACTCTGTTGTATATTTAGTTTAATTATATGGTAATGCATTCATTTTCTTCTTACCTCGGTAGGATGAAGTAACACTGACGCTGAGTTTGAACCGTAAGCACGTAGATATATAAACTATTTATACAATAATCGTTGTCAAAACTAAAAAAAATGGATTTTTACTCTTGAAAATGAATTCCATTTGCGGATGTTTATTCTCCGAATCGCATCTTATATGACACGTCTTTTATCAAAATGCCGAGCTGTTGAAATATTGGAGTAATATTGATGAATGATTTAATAATTTACCTTTGTCAATTTAGTTAAATTATATGATGATAATGGATTCAGTTTTTTATATATCTATATGAATTTGACTTTGCGTTTTAGGCGCACAAAGGCATCAAAGTTTCTGGTGATATATGTTGAGTACAATAATAGAAAATCAATTATTTGCAGATCAGATTGCTAGTGGAAATTTAATCCACATTTGTTTATGTACAAAATACAGAGATAGATTATTTCATTTTGTTTCAGTTATATTATAGATATGATAATGCAATAGGTGTTTTATATTTCTGAATTTAATTTTGGAGACAAAATGAAAAAATCAATTAATTGCAGCTCATTGGTTTATATACAAAGTATAGAGAAAAAATATTTAATCTTGCTTGTTAATTTGGATTCAGTTTTTTATATTCTATTTCTGAAATTGACTTTGGAGATGAAGGCAAAAAAGATAGACAAATCGCAAAGAATCAATTGTTGGCAGCACAGATTGTTAGTGGACATTAAGCTTCACCCACATTCGTTTCTCTATTTACAAAGCAACAGAAAGCACTTCATAACAAAACAGCCACTCATCGATATCTTGTCGAAATATTCGAGTAATGGTGACAAGTGCGAGGGTGAAAATATTTTCACTGGTGGCATCCTTTTATGAAGAAGAAGGAAAAAGAAATTGATTTTCCGTTTTGACAAATGTCTAAACAATGACAACGGTTATGTAGAAAAATAGTAAAAGACATGTTTTTTATGTAAACTTATGTTTTGTTTGGAAGAATATGTTTTCACAAGGTTTTTTTTCTAAAGCGGTACTTTCTTTCCAGACAATCCTCGTCATTTTGCATACAGCTTACCTATTTATAGTTCAATTATTCCTAGGTAATCAATTTATAACAGGGCTGGCTGAAGATATTCCGGCTTCCATTAGAATTATTTTTACACGGAGTACCGAAGTTTTTCAACAGTTAGAAATTATTGTCCTTTGCAAAAATTAAAGATAACACACTCTAGAACATAAACTTCATGTTTATTGGTTTTTTTGTATTATATGCCAGTTTAGCTCCAGTTAAGTTGTTATTTAAATTATTTTTTTTACTTCAACTAGTTTTGAATGTTTTATAATATTTTTTACTGATTTATTTATAATTTCCATGGATATGTGGTATCTTCATTCGAGAAATATTTTAACCCTTCATAGTACCTGCGATAACGTCTTACCACCACTTTAACTGATTAGAACTGATCGAGGTTAATAAAATTATAATTGAATTACTAAAAATTTGCAGGCCCATATTCTGCAGAATACGCGCAACACCTGTGGTTATTCCAATACGATAAAACATATATTGTACAATTTTGCTGTCCATCCCATATTTAAATTCGTCAGTGGGCATATGAATATTTGCGGTTGCAAACGAACTTTATTTATTGCCGGAAAAAGTATATGTTACAGCAAAACAACCGTTTATCGATATTTAGTCGAAAAACATTTGAGCTGTAGTGATAAATAACATTCGTATATATATATATATATAATAGTATAGCTTACCTTTTGTACATTTAGTTTAATTATATGATAATAGATTCAATTTCTTACGCCAGTGGATGTAATAACTCTCAAACGGACTTTGAAAGTCTGTCGACGGTTGAAATAAAAAATATTATTTACGACCCAGGAATAATTACTTTTTTGGCCAACTATAAAAATTTGAATGTAAGGAACGCTGCAGAAAAAAAAAACTAGATAAACCAGTCTAGATCATCGCAATCATAAAAGAATGATATTTTTGCGGCATAACAAAAATTAACAACATAGAGCAGTGATTCTCAAAGTGGGTGATATCGCTTCCCGCCCATTGCCGAGGGGCGATTAGTAAAATATTATAATTTGAGGGGGCAAAAGTCGATATCTTGGACAGTATTAAAAACATTCTTAGAAAATACTTTTTATTGCTTTTAACAAAGTAATTAAAATAAAATAAACTGTTTTTGGACTTGAATTAAATATTGTTATTAATTATGGCATTTTCACCATTTCATCGTAGAAAAAGAGCAAAGAAATCGCCTTAAAATAATAGAAAAGGTGATTTAAAATTGTTCTTGATAAATTTTGAACCAAGAGTAAAAAAATTGATTGAATTTCCATCAGCCTAAAGGTTTGCAATAATTTCTAAAATTTTCTTGCATTTTTTAAGAACAATTTAAGAAGAAGAAAAATCATATTGAAACATTTCGAATCAAGTACTTATAATAAATAATAATAAGTACATAGTTAATTATACAATTTGATTTAAAGAAAATTTATAAAATTCGAGAAATATTTTTATGATGACCGTCCACTTGCTACGTAGGTAAATTAAACATTGTTTACGGCGTTTATGCGGCATCTGGACAGGTTTAGTGTGCCACGTCACAACCAAAAAAACTGCAATTGATAAGAATTCGATTTAGTTCAGTGGTGATTGTCAATGCGTACAACTACGTACGTGTGTGCAGTGATTGAAGAATTTTGGCAAAAATCTTCACATGATGGAACTGGATGGTTTTTTGGCCCTTACCACTTGAGAATAAAGGTGTGTAATTTTATATAAATATAATATATAATTTATAAATAACGTATCGTTTTTTAATCGATAAAAATTGCTGTTTAACATTATAAAGAAGATATTGTAATGCTGCTCCTTTTTTAACACTTGAAGTGGAAGGTTTCACTTATGGGTTTCTACGTGATTATCATTCCTACCTGAATTAGGAATGTATTTATAACAAAATATATTTACTATATTTACTCATAGTCATACTTTAGCACATCCATAATTCTAATAAGTACCGAGTAGATGTAACACAAAGATAATATAATTCAATAATGCATAATCAATGCATTTTTTTCGGCTTTTAAAACAAGTAAATTTGTCAAAAACGTCCATTGACGATAACTCGGCTGTCGCGAGTATTTTCGAAGTTCCCCTATTGACGTGACCCGTCCCTAAAGGGTAAAAGTTTGAAACACAAGAATATTTGTTGGTTTTTTATTGATTTTTTATTCATATTATAGTTTTTATTTACTTTCAAATATCTATTGTACAATTAATAATTACATTATTACAAGTTTAAATGTATTTAAAATATAATGATTGAGAAAATATGAATTAATTAATATATTTATTATAATTAGAATAAGGATATATCAGTCATATCATCATCGGCACACAATCATTGCGCGTTTTTTATTTTCATTTTGCTGCAGCAGCTTTTCTTATAAACAACACCAATTATTAACAGACAATAAATTAAAAACGAAAACAACAAAAAAAAGATAATATAATGAGAAACGTACCGAGAAAATTAATTAATAAGCAAGAAGAGAAGAGTTGATATTCAAATATATTATTTTACTCTTTTTTTTCTTTTCTCCATATTTTTTATGATACAATAATTACATTTATTTATTTATAGTAATGTATAGGCTTCCGTTCATTTTTTATCATCGAAGAACATTAACTATTAGGCATTTCTTTCATAAAAAATAAAAAAAGAAAACATGTGTGATTTAATAATGATTAACAACAAACACTTTATTGTTATATTTTTTTCGCATGATTTAAATTAAAAATTAAAATTTAGTTTCCATTTTGGCATAATAACCTACAAAAATGATTTCATTCGAACAAACGCAACTGCATGCCATTTATTATTAGCGCATTTTAGCACATCTTATGTTACTTATTCAAGTTGCACTTGGCCTAAAACTTTAGGAGCATTATACATAAAATAAGATTAATTAAAAATTAAAAATATATTATTAATATTTTGCTGTTGTTGTAACTACTTTGCGTTTTTAAAGCAATAACAAAGTAAAGTACGAGCCATGTCTGGAAAGTATGTATCATTTAATGCAAGCGCTACAATATTGGATGTTTAATAATGAGTTTTCATATCGTTTTTATATTAAATTGTCATAAAATGCAAGGAATTTAAGGAATGCTTCTTTTTCATATAGACAATCTCCAAAATGATACTTACTTTTCGGAAATACCTCGTATTTTGATACAAACGAAATGATGCAATGATGTTTTTTTTAATTTATATAATTTTTTTTGTTCATGAATTGCAATATTTTTTTTTTTTTGATTTAATTAAATTTGTACCATTCAATTTTTTTTGAGAGAGAGATAGAAGGAGGGCGCGCTACAAACTATGTATTCATTTTCATTATTATTCTATTCTAGATTTATCAATTTGCAAAAATATATGCTGTCGCTTTTCGTTTTAATTTGCGCACTTTAAAGGCACGCAAATTCCTTCAGTTTGTTCAGCTTTCCATTTTACTTTTTAATACTAACAGCTAGCTTTTTTAGGACGTAGAGGATGCAATTATTCCACTTTAATTATTATTAATAAAATATATTTTAATCATCATCATCATCATTGGCATCATATCTATAGAATGATGATTGATTTTGCATTTTTATTCTATGTTTTAATTATTAGATTACCACAATTAGACGAAACAGCCTTCAACGTTTTTTTTTTGAATCTTGATCAATCTTATACAACATCATTTACAATATTGTTTATATTTACATAATCAAATAATACTACAGTAATAAATTGCGCGCATTTCTACCAAAAAACAGAGTCTTCAAAAACTTCATAAAGCGCTGATAATCAGAGTTGGAAAACAAAAAAGAAATGAAATTCAAATATATACAAATAGCATTATTACGAAATTAAAAAGTTTTTTTTTTGTTTAAAAGAAAATAAATATCACACGCAAATTCAAGCTATACAAGCGCAAAGCAGCGCACACAGCTTGACATTCGCCAAAATTAGAATTAATCAAATATACATAATTTAAAAAACAAACAAATAATAATCAAAGATAATCGCGACTTAAACATCAACCAACAGCTTACGTTCCTTTAAGCGCTAAGCAAATGCCAGCAAGCAGTGTCGACAAGTATGCGATATTATTCCTTGAGCTACTGCTCATCGATTCTGACATCTTCACGTCGTCCTCCTTCTTCTTCAGTGACGATGCTTCACCGTCAGCCATGACGCTCTCATTCTCGTGCTTGGTATCAATCACCGACGACTTTTGATCGGTTTTTTTTGTTTGTTGTTCTTGCGTTGTGGTGCGTAATGTTGTAGTGGTTGTAGTAGTTGTAGTTGTAGTGGTTGTTGTTGTGGTGGTTGTTGTCGTCGGAACATAACTATTATTGTGTAGGAAATACACCGGGCCGTATTCGGCGACGACATTACGCACACCAACCTCCAGTTTGTTGTCTTTGATAACGCGCTCGCGCGATTCGCCATCCTTGTAGATGGCCGTCACGGTGGCGGTGTATGGCATATCAGATTCAAAGTGCTCGCCTTTGAGTGTTACATTAACAGCGGTGCCCGGCGCCAAGAAGTATTCGATTTGCGATACTTCGACGCGTTCTTGGATCTGCTTAATACCCCAACGGCCATCGCTGATTTTAGTGCCGTTTGCTAAGTGCACATTGTATTTCAATCCCATCAACATTCCATGCCCGTGTCCCCATTGTAGATTGTAGGTGTAGTTGTAGCTGATTACAGTATCAACGCGATTCACTCCACCATCTTCGTTTTCATTTTTCAAAGTGGTTTCGCCCAAAATTAGCGGTTTTACATTAACGCGACGCCGTGTAGTATCGAACTTGACTTTACCAAGCTGATATTTGACTGGTTCAGTTTCCATCAAAATCTCACCGTCTTCATACTCCATCTCCTTATTGGCATCGTCAATCACAGTGTATTTACCTAAATTCTGTGACGGATCGAGTTTGCCCAAGTTGTGCGTAAAACCGCCCGGCTGCTTGTTGCGACGTCGTGCGACAAAGGTGCGATACGGTTCATCGCCGCCTGTCACAGCGCCCGGTGGATACAAACTGTACTTGTCCTTTTTGATCCAGCTGAGCTTTGCCATGTGCTCGATGTTGATTAGGATTTCGTAGCGATCGAATTCGTGCACGCGTCCGTGTAGGGATAGGATGCATT
>JARJDW010022861.1:0-24876 GCA_030264715.1 Adinopsis sp. GC000173 | reverse complement strand
ACTCTTCTATTTATGGACTATTTAAACAATATAGCAATCTAACATACGGTTTCAGAAATATTTGCATTTTAAAAATAGGTGACTTGAACTACTTTTCAGGGGTACCCTACCCTTAATTTGCGTTGTTATATCAACTCACATTTGTTGAATTCGCCCTCATCGTGGCATATTATTAATATATTTACAGTGGTGTTTCTGTTTTCGAAGGTATTCAGTACAAATATTTTGGTCGAATACCGAAATAGTAATTTCCGTATGAATCAATGTAAATTCCATTAGTTAGTATCCAAATATTATCAAATATGTACATAATAAAAACACACTTTTAACATAGAGAAGAACGGTAGCATTAATATAAAAACAATACATTCATCTTTGTCTTAAAATTCACTATTTTTTATTTATTTATTGCTAAATTAGCAATCAGAATAACAATTCTATAGGCTAGTGTAAGGAAGGGCAACATTTTGATATTCCAGGCCAAAATAAACTTAAATTTACTCGTGGGTCAAAATTTAGTTAAAAGTTGCACAATTTTGGGATTGTTTGTGAAAAACGCACTAAAATGAGGAATTGTATAAATAGTAGTATAAACGGACAAAGATTGTAAAAATTTGTCAGGTAAAATCAAAATAGTTTTATTACGCGGGCCGGATGCAAGGTGGAGGCGAGAGGGTACGCTAACGATATCTGAGGAATTATTTTTTTGCGAAAAAAGTCGTCGAAAACAAAAATCGACTTTTACCATTATATGTTCAATTATAAAAAAAAATCATTAAATAAAATCAATAAAACGTGAATATGTTAAATTACTTAAAAAAAGACGAAATCTTTATTGTACAATAATTTTAAAATTAAATGGGTGTAGATTTACCAAATAATGCAATGAATGTCGTTTTGGCTTTAGTGGTACTTTTCTGCCTGGCCGCCGTCATCTTTCCGATGGGCTTTCACGTGGACGAAATCGGCGGACAACCCTATCAGCTGCCAAACAGCCATCAAGTCGGCTACTCGTACATTCTATTCGTACTCGCCCTATGGATCACCGTGATATCAGAATTGTTCGCCGGCAAGGTATGTCTGCCACATTTCTAGCGCCTCCTCTTCCTCGTATTCATGACGTTCGTCATCTACAAAATCAACTCGGAGTTTATTTTGAAGGCAGAATTAAGAATTTTGTAGTTACTATATGACGACGACATCACTACAGCGCCACCAAATAGCCGCTTGTATTTTTATTATTATTATGACCACCGACGATATAATAGAGGTAGTGGGAATAGTTCATGTAAATTTTTGTCGCGAAAAATTTTCGTTTTTTTGCGTGGAGTGTCGCTTTGGGTTTCACGCTATGTTTATTTTCCTATAGATGGAACCATCAAAAATTGTATAATGTTGCAATCTCTTATTTCTATATGCGTAACTTTGCATACGTACGTATAACCACAAACAAAGAATGGCAACACAGTAAGGGAGTGAAATACGATTTGAGGCCAAAAAAAGAAAGTAACTACTTTTTTGTGAATATGTAGACAACCTAAAATATAGCAAAACTGCGACATAATTCTCCCATAAGAATTCCCATCTGCCTCTATTACATTGTGCTAGTTGAAGAACTTTTTTTCTAACAAGCGAGGCATCTAGTGGATAAGCGTATTTCACGTACGCTGAATTGAATGGCGCAAATCGTTTTTATAAAAATTAGATCGGGTTTTCGAGATATCTCAATTTGAATGTCTTAAGAATAATGGTGCTACATATATGCATTAGAGGTGCATCTTATTGGAGGTGACGTAATGTGTAAACGTTCACGTCTAAAAAAAATACATATGCTGCTACAGATATGCATTAGAGATGCATCTTATTGGTGATAACGTTTTACTTTATGAGCGTTCACGCTTATTGTCCGTTTCCATCGAAAAGCACAGCTTTAGAGTTATTAAAGAAATCTAAAGCAAAACTTACTAAATCCATTGAAGCATTATTAAAATGACAAAAATCAATAAAAATTAAGTTTTTTGTTCTGCTTGTACTTAAGACATTGAATTTGAGATATCTCGAATACCCGATCTAACATTTAAAAACGGTTTGCGCCATTAAATTGAGCGCACCCGAATTATGCTTATCTTATCCACTACTAGATGCCTCGTTTGTTAGAAAAAAATATTCAATTCAAGCACATTGTTATTATTATTATTATTATTATTATTATTATTATTATGAATTCTTTGTTACTTACGAGATTATACATTATTGTAAATAAATTAGGGTTTAATTCTGTGATAGATTAAATGTATGAATGTAATGTAAAATGTAAACTACCCATTATTTGTAAATATTTACATATATTAAAAAGAAAATAATGTCAATAATAATTTCAATAACTTAATATGTCATGTATGTTACACCTTTTTCGATAGCTGTGCCGTAATATCACGGTCCACCTCTTCGTCATCTTCGTCGAGGTTAGCGTTAGGTATCATTAGCGGCGAGGCAAAGTCGTGCAGACCGCTTACCTGCCGTTGGAAATAGTTGCGCGCCACATCCACCGTGAATGCGCGTTGCGATGAATTTTGCCGCAATAGCGGGGGTTTTTCTGTCTTTCTCTTCGGCAGGATTGAATTCACCTCATCGCTTATCACCTTCCACGCATAGTGTATATGCTCCTTGGTGGCGTGTTCGTTAATCACGCAGAATCGTATGATAAATTGGCCTTTGGACATCGCCGGCACCATGTGAATCTTCCCATCGTTGTTGAGATTGTCCAGCATGTGGCGATTTACGTCATCGCTCGATTTGACGCGAAACGCCACGAGGCCGGCCTTCACCTCATTGACGATTTCAAAGCGTGCGTCGTTCCGCATTAGATCCTCGAATTCTTTCGCGAGTTCTATGTGTTTGCGGATGTAGCTGCGCAGCCCTTCCAGGCCATACGAACGCATCACGAACCACAGCTTGAGGGAACGAAATCGACGGCTGAGTGGTATAGCCCAATGGCGATAATCAATTACTTGATTTTCGTTCTGGTGTTTGAGGTAGAGTGGATCGACCACCAAGGCACTGATTAGCGCATTACGATTCCTCACCCACAGGCAGGAACAATCAAAATTCACCAACAACCATTTGTTTGTGTTTGTATTGAACGAATCCGCATACTCGATGCCTTCCTTCAGGTAGCGTAGCTCGGGACAGATGAACGCGTTTCCAAAATATGCGGCATCGATATGCATCCAAAGCGCCTCATTCTGCTTGCAAACTCGTCCGATCTCTTCTAAATTGTCAAACGTACAAATGCCCGTCGAGCCCAGCGTTGCAACAACGAAAAATGGAAACAATCCATCGATTACGTCCTTTTCGATTTGCGTCAGGAGTGTATCGCCACGTAAACTACCTTTCTCATCAACCTCCAAGATATGCAACTTGCACAGCAAAATTTTTGCTGCCTTTTCGGTACTAGAATGCGTTTCGGTCGAACAGTATGCGATTAAATTTGGTAAGTATTTGCTTGGATGTACCTGATCCTCGTCCTTTCCCTCCTTCTCGAACAGATAGTTTATGGCACGATTGCGCGCCGACAGCATCGCGACCAGAATGCATTCGCTCGCCGAGGCTTGAATCACTCCGCCGCCCTCTTGCGTTCCTTCGGTTGAGATGAAGTCGGGCGGTAAATCGAGCGCTTTACCGTACCAATCCATCACAATAGTCTCCAATTCGGTGCAGGCCGGACTCGCTGCCTAAAAAATAGTTGATTTAAGAGGGTGTTATTTGACAAAACTGTTCAATATTTTGTAAAGGACTAATTCTTGGTTTAGTTTTATGATTTTTTCTTAGGGCCACTTTTACAAGTGCCGGATAAAACGTCGGATTATATATACCTGGTATAGTCAAGCAATTCGTTTTTACAAGTCATCTAACGTCACGGTATAACTATTCCGCGTATAAGGGCGAAACAACTTTGGTTGGTACTGTTTGATAACCAAAAGTTTGGTTAATTTGACATTTTGCTGTCAAAAACTAAAATTTTATTAACTATAGGTTGGAATTTTTTGTCATTCTCTGATGGAAGCACGGATTGAAATAAATCACCTTCATTAAATGTCATATTTCAACTTCTTATGTCAAAAATGCGCATTAAAAATGTCAATTGGACCAATAGGAGAAGAGAATAAGTTATCCGAGTTTTTAACTGGCACTGTAGCGACAGTATAAGTTATTCCCACCTCCGATAAGCTTCTCCGGTGATTGTAAAACCCATTTTCAGCCACTATTCCTGGTGTAATGCTATCTGAGGTTTATCCGAGCATTGTGAAAGCGGCCCTTAGTAAAGGAATAATTTTTGGTTTAGTTTTATGTTTTTTTTTAGTTGAATATTGCGGACTGGAGTTTCGCCTTTTGATATTTTTGAAACTATAGCAGATTTATAAAAATTACAAAATATTTTTTATACAAAAATAGCATGTAAGTTGATGAGCCTGGTCATTGATGGATTTTCCCTTAGTTTTATTGAGTATGTGATGCCTGCAACGCTTCCTACATCGGACAAACATGAGGTAGATCGTTTGCAACACGAGTTAGCGTTGCGAACAATCATCAATTCCACACCACTACTACAAAGAATTACGCCTCAACCTCTTAGAAGCACGAAAGATTAGATTGCGCTCAATAAAACTAAGGTAAAATCCATCAATGGCCAGGCCGATCTGTTCAGCTCCCAAAAAATATGTTATAATTTTATAAATCTACTATAGCTTTGAAAATGTCGAAAGGCGAAACTGAAGTCAGCACTATTCAAACAAACTAAATCAATTCCTTTATTGAATATTTGATGATGATGATGATGCGTACACACACTTCACTTCACTTCTGACACTTTGTTGAGCATTGTTTTTAGCACACTAACTAATATTTACCCAAGAGAATCCAATGCTTCCAATCGCATCCCCAAGCATATCGCCCAAGATCGATGGAAAGGAATTGCCCGATGGGAAGTAGGCGTGAAAATGCGGATGCTGCCAATGGGTTATGCCCGGCATAATTTTCTCTGTCACATCGTGCATAATCGCATCCCAACTTTCCGGCGATTCCGGAGCGGCGTTCGGCAGGAGCGGTCGCAGATATCCGGGTTCCACATCGGAGATAACACGTCGCTTATCGATGGTCTGCAGGTAGTCGCAAATGTAGTCGATCATCTCCTTGCCGCGCCGCCGAAACTCTTCACAATCCATTGCGAAACGTAAAACGAATTTGTACGTAATATATTTTTTATAAAACCGATCCCACCATTAACTAATGTTTTCTAGAATATATAATTATTTGGAATTTCAATGCGATTGCGCATATTTTTAATATGTGGTTGTTATGCTAATTGTCATAGTTTCAATCGAAAGTTTTTTTCGAAAAAACACTATGCGACGATTTGATGATTGTATCAAATTCGTTATAGCGCTGATGTGAAACGAATTTGCCATGTTAATTCGAACAATAAATTCGAACGATTAAATGGCCTACGTACTATGCATCCATCACACATGTACGTGATCTACAAAACATGGAACTAATGTTTATTATATTACCAGAAAAGCGACATATGAATGTTTGTTTATTTGCATTGACATGTTTCAAAGGAATTCCCACGCAAGGCAACGCCACCACATCTTTAGCCAACTATTTCAGAATCGCTTTATATCGCGAAAATATTTCCGAATAGGTAGAAAAATTACAATGCATTCTTTTCTTTTATATTATAATATGAATGTATATTTTTAAGTTTCTTTTTCAACTACTTAAACTTCTTTTGTATATATTTACATTTATAATTAGTCAATATTTTTTTTGTATTTTCTTTTTTGTTTGTATCATCTTCACCTTAATAGAAAAATCTCTTTCACATGCAATCGTATTTAAATAATAAAAAAAAATCTTTTTTTTAAATAGTGTACAACTATACATAGATAATTAACAATACAATTTACAAATATTTATAGTTATGTTTGTTTTTTGCAGCATGTAAAAGAGGTTAGTTACAAGCGCATATACAAATCGAAACAAAGTGATGCATCGGAAATATGCATTGACATTGTGTTAATTTATCATCCATGACGACGTTGTTGAAAACTAAAAAAACAATGCGGGAAAAACATATAAAAAAAAACAATTTATTCTTCGTAATAATAACGTCACTATTATCCTTCAACTCTTGTCGGTGTGGTTTTAAAAGTACTGATACAATCTAGGACCATTACGATTCGTATCGTTGACCAGATTCAAATCGATTTTGATTCCACCACCGCCACTAGCACCACTACCACCACCGACAACACCACTGCCATTTCGCTCGTCGAATACCACACTCTGTTTATTATTGTGCATCATCGGCTGTGAGGACGAGCGCAACACGCTCGCATAGCTCACGCCGATGTACCGCTTAAATATCTCATCGACACTATCGTTACTGTCATTATGTACACTCAGATTGGCGAAATCGGCGTTGATTTGTTGCTGCCATTGTTGCTGGCGCAGCAGCTCGTTGTGCTGTTGATTTAGCGACGTTTCCGGATGCACGACGACATTAGTGTTGTTGCGTACCAGAGCGTCGCTCTGTCGCTTGTAGAGCGGCTGATGCATTACAGCTGCCGTCGGCGCAGTTTGATAGATCGGCGGTTGTGGATGATGCGGCATCGTGTTGTTGTAGGTGAGTGCGGCGTCGTTGCGTTGCTGCTTGGTGCTGGCGACCATGAGGAATTCAAACTTCTTGGCGGCTTCAAGGCCTTTCGATTCGAGTAGGTGGCAGTACCATTGTCGCTGTATGGTGATCGGTTGCAGCACCATCTCGGCGAGACAAATGTTTGGAGGTAGTAGATTAATGTATTCGTTTAAGCCGCCGGCCACGTTCGGTTCGGCTTTGTGCGCTTCCGGAAAGTGCACGTTGTTGAAAAATTGTATGAGATTTTTATCCTCGAGTTGTTGTTTCGGCGCCACCGCTTGCATTATGGGATGCGGGGGCGGTGGCATTTCCTTGATAACTGGGGGAGGTGGTTGTGTGGGAGGAATCGGCCATCGATGTGGTTGCGGTATTGGCGGCGGATATAAAGCGGCTGGTGGTGGTAGAGGATTAAAAACTTGAAAGGCGGCGGCCGGACTACGCGCTTGCACCTTCAACGCCGGCTGTATCAGCGGATAGCGTAGCACCTGTTGCTGTTGCTGTTGCAACGGAATGAAGTTGGCGGCAATCGCTTGCGGTGGCGGTTGCGGTGGTGGCGGTTGATGAATCAACTTCTGCTGATGTTGTTGATACTTGCGTGGAATAAATTCGGGCGCGAGCGGATTCAACGTGTACGTCTTTTTCAACTCAACACCGTCGAGCTGATTGCGCAACGACGACCACGTAATGCCAAACAGACTTTTATTCTCCTCGCAGATTTGGAGAAAGCGCTCCCACACTTTACTGCACCGGCCGATCGAGCAAAGCGCCACCGGATCACCGACCACTGCAACTAAGCTTTGCGCACGAGTGATCGCCGTATTTAACAGCTTCGAATTCGACAGGAATCCATAGTCGGCCTCACCGCCGTCGCTTTTCTTCGTGCAGGTACGTCGCGTACGCACCGTCGATAAAAATATCGCACGAAACTGTTTGCCTTGCACATTCAGCACCCGCTCCACCGAAATACCGTTCATGCGTCGCTTGCGCAGCTCGGATCGTATGCGCAGCACCTGATCGGAGTACGGCGTCATGATACCGATGCTCTGATCGTCGAACTTGCCCCAATTCGGTGGCCAGCTGCGTTTTAACTCAATCGCACGCTCGACGATCTCGTACACTTCAGCATTGTTATAAAACGCCGTCGAATTTAAGTCCTGCACATCCTCGCCGCGCGTCGTAAAAAACGTAAGCGGATAGTAAGCGTCGTGGCGCGGTTGCTTCCCGCTCGAAATTAATTTCTGATCGTAGAATGATTCCGATGTGAAATTGATGATCGCTTCATGCGCACGATAATTTTCCGATAGCAAAATCTTGCATGGGAATGTGGTTGGATAGTGGTCGTATAGTCGCTCTAATAAACTGACATGTAAATTGCGTTCCTTGGCGAATTGCGAGTACAATTCGGGGCTGAGCTGCATGTGATCGCCGGCAAGTACGATGCGCGTCGTTTCATTGGCGAGGGCGAGCGGCATGATCGCCTCGCACTCCATCGCCTGTGCGGCTTCATCGAGGAAAATGTGCGTGAAGAATCCGCGCGGCAATCCCAGCGTGGATAGGTACATCGATATCGAAAGTGTCACCACAACGATGCGATGTTTTTGGATGTCCTCGATGGTCGGAATGCTGAAATTGCGCACACCGTTCTTGGTTTGGATGAGACAGTATTTCTGTACGATTTGATGAGCGGTGGCCACCCAACGTTTGTGGTAGTAAATACGCAGCGGTCGCGCTTCTTCGTGTCCTTCATTTTCCACATACGGGTGCAGATAGTCTTTGATGTACAAATCGGCCGCACTGTTGCTTTGCGTGCAGATTAGTATACGACTATCCGACTGCTGGGACATCAATTGCTTAATCGCCTGCGCCAATGTGAATGTTTTTCCAGTACCAAATGGTCCGATTATTAATACGGGAGGTAGATGAACGTAGAGCGGCGTTGTAATCGCAACAATTGCTTCCTTCTGCTTGAGATTCAAGCGACTGTCGAGCAGGTCGCTCCATTGGCGCGCTGGCGTCCACGGTATGTTTGGTTCCAGATACGTTTCCGGGAATATAATCTTGAAGTCGGGAATTTTGTCGATGGCGTAATGCCATTCGCAGTATGGTATGCGGTTTAATTGGAATTGAATGTTGCAGCGTAATTCCTGATCGGCGTGCAATTGCAATTCGGTGACGGTCGTCGCTGATAATCGTAGATAAATCATGGATTTACCTTTATCTTCGATTAGCGATTCGTACACTTTGATTAGTGGCTTATCGGCTGTAGCTTCTTCGATGGATAGGAGGATGGTAGTACAATTACTGAGGATTAGACGACCGGCTGATGTGTCCTCTGATAATTCAGATCCTAAAACATAGTAAAAAAATGTAAGTATTTATTGCAATATGTGTATGTGGCTGTAAAAGAAATATGAATTAATGATTAAAAATTATTAAAAAAGAAGAAGCACTAAACCTATTTTTAATAGGCTGGCTAATAAGTCGTTGCCATTTTTAATTTCACATTAGAAATTTTTTAGTACGTATTATGATTCTTTCAAAGGTCCTTTTCTTTCTTTTCGTTATTTTTAAAATTACAAACAAAAATTAATAAGCTTATTTCTAATAGGCTGGCTAATAAGTCATATGTCCATTTATAACTTAAAATACTTTAGCATTATGATTTATTTTCTTTTGGTTGATTTAAAGTTTGTTATTTTAAGATTCCTTAAAGAAATTTCAAAAGTGAACATTTCAGCATTTAAGCAAGGTGTTAAGGCCGCCAACGCTACTATAGAAACTCGTTAAAGATTGCTAGCACTTTAAATGCGTAAAATTCGGCCTAAAACATCTAAGGGCACCCGAATTTATGGTTTTTAATATCCTAATGTTCATTTTTTCATTTTTTATTGGTTAGTTAGAATGCTCAAGAATAATTTTATCTATACTTATTATTTCTTTTTATATTCTCCAGTTCTCTTTTGTCCTCTTTAAATATTCCAATGGTTTTTTGAAGAAAGATACAAAATAATTAAAAAGATTAATAAATTGTATAAAAAGCGTAAATGATAAATAGGTGCACACACTGTTCCACTCGATATTATTTATAAAATTATTTTAGTTCATTTATATAAATTATCTTCGACGTACAAGACGCACCCAAACAAAATGAACGATTTCTTTACAGCTCCACTTTATATGTCAGATCTTTGAGGTAATCAAAGGCTTACACGCGTTAAAAATACATTGTGCATAGTTAAACAATAATAGGGACTATATTAACGATTAATCTGTTGTTTTTCGTGATAGAAATACTGTTTAAATCTATTATATACTTATTTGGTAATTATAGGTTTAGACGCGTTGAAAATTGTTTGTAATTGATTGTAAATACTTAAACCATAAGGAAGATTAATCAATTAATCTTTTGTTTTTTGGGATGTAAATAATATCTACTTCAGTTTAAAATCGGCCATGAGTTATTTGCAAACCTAATACACTATCATTCAACCACCAATTTCTTAAGTGCTGGATTTGTTTTTTAGGAAATGGCAGCGGCTAGACATCCAATTGACTTTTTGTGGAAACCAACGTTTCGACTGTTTATTAAATTACATTATAGTCATAATCAGGGTTTTAGTTATTTAATAAATATTCGAAAGGTTAATTTCCCAGTCAATTGGATGTCTACAGCTGTTGCCCTTTTCCAAAAACCAAATCCAGTACTCAAGAAATTGGTGGTTGAATAATATAATTTATTGGGATTGTCTTCTAATATTAATTTGTTAATACAGTATCATTATTTCACATTTTCCAATTTCTGATCAATCTATTGGTTTTTGGGATGGAAATAATAATTATTTATTTCTATCTGGTTTCAAATTCGGCCATGACTTTATAGCCATCCTAGTTCAGCATCATTATTTCATATTTTCCTATTTCTGATTGGAGATTTGACCTTTGCATACTACTCACCAAGATGCATTAGAGCGAACAATTCGCCCGATGTGGCATACTTTGCGCCACTACTCGCCGCACTATTCGGCGACAGCAGGTAGCTATCAATGATACGCAATTTAGTATTAATATTGAATTTAGCAATCTGCTCGTATCGAGCCATCTCTTCAATGCACAGCAATTCGTGCATCCGAGCGCGATAGTTGTTCTTGGTGAGACGCTTTTCGACGATCGTCGCCTGCGACAATGCGAACATCTCACTGTTCGGACAGGGATACACGCCAGATATATGCTTCGCCCATTCGGTCTCCATATTACAGTACGATGGAACTAACATAGTGAGAGGTGACGTGAAAGGAACTATATTACAATTCAATTGATTCCACCTGAAAATTACATTGCAATATAATAATAATTTGTATTAAATGTTTAGATAAAATATGAGGCAACCTCTCAGCGCTTGATAGCAGCACTTCCTTGCGTATCTCATTGATTCTTTCAATGTCCGTAACGGGGATGACGTCCACACAAAGATGTTTAACCAGCAATGGCTCCGACCCGAAATCGAACACAACACTCTGCCGAAATGTACCGTAAATATCTGCACAACAATCAATTTTCACAATGAACGCTTTCGGCACTGTCTTCAAATGCATCCCGGGCTTCAAAATCCACTCCTGATTGTTCGTAAAACTAATTTCGTGTACGTCCTCACCGCTTTCAATGCAAATCGCCGCGATTTTGAAGTAGCTTCGATGCGTGTCCTGCAACAATGCCACCGCACGTAAGATCCGCTCCGATTTCATATGAAAACTCCACTCCTCCTTGCAATTCTTCGTCGATACGGATATCGACAGCTTGTTGCTAACGTTGCACTCCACATCCTGAATTTGCTCGCGCATAATTTGATCCGGCGCCGAGGTTTGGATCAGCTTCTCGATCAATTCCTCAGTGTAGGATTTCCCATACAATTCCGTATCGTACGCCTTCTGAAGCTTCATGCGACGATACTCGAACCGCTCCTTCCACTCTTGCAGCTCGTCGAAACCGTGCGCTTCGATACACTGCATCCCATACCTACACACTTGTGTCTCCATCCAATTCTGGCAGAGACTATAGGTGTCGGAGGTGTAGCCGCGTGGAGGCGGCCGCCAATTCCAATCCCGGCCGTCGTCCGACATTATAATCCGCTGGTGCTCCTCGGTCTGGCAATGACCTCGTAGCTCCATCTTATCTTTAAAGCTTAAATTACAATATCCACAGCTAAGCATCTAAAAATGAATATAGAAATTCGATTAATTAGAATTGAAGTAGGTAGGAGTAAGCGGGCAAACACTCACTTTTTTGTCATCGTCGTTCAATCGAAGATTGATTAATTCCTTGTCGATTGCATTTAAGTGTGCCTCAAAATTATTATGGTGAAAGAAACCGTTTGACTCTAGCGCACGGTGCAGCTTCTCCAATATCTTGGAAACCTTCTGATGATTTGGTCCATTTTTCTGTGACACCCATTCTTGCACGACCAATTCGGCTTCTACAAATAATGCATTAAACAGTTTTCCATCAGTTGGATTAGCCGAATACATACCAGCAAAGCGTCGTAGCGCGAACAATGCCTGAATAAGTCGGTTACGTGCCTTTGCATAATTCGGATCATCTCTGGCATTCTCCAGCAGTTTAACAATTCGTCGGCAATCAGCAACTACACCTTCGTATTGTTGCAATTCTAACAGACATTGCGAGCGGCCTAGCAGATAGATGACGATCTTGTTGAGTTTAATGTGTTTATTCGCTAATAGATTGGTGAACAGTTCGGCACCACGAACCCACTCTTTGTTTTTTATGTGCTCGAACGCGTTGGCCTCCATTTAATCATTCTCTACGCTTTTGTTAAAGAAATTAATGCAAAAATTAAACTTAAAATAACGTCATAAATCAATTAGTGTTTGTTTTACATCACTGTACGTTCAATGTCGTTACGTTTATAATATATTTTATGTAAATTATAATTTTTTATTTTGGTTTTTCTTAATTTTACTTTTTTTGACAAGTTGCTGTCTAAAGTTTTGTTTACCTAACTTTGTGTTGGTTACTCTTTGGCAGTGTTACCAAACTTAGTACCTGTTCAATAACGTTTTTGCAAATATAATTTTAGTAAATTTTATTTATTTAAGGTTGGTATTTTAATACCACCTTAAGTTACATGCTATAATTTTATTGAATTTAAGATTAAATAAATTACATTTCTTCAAAATTATCTATTCCAATTATTAGAAAAGCTGAAAAAATGTCGTTTCAGTTCATTTGGTAAAGAAGTTAAGTTTGCTGCTGTCAAAAATCATCAGTGATGCGAATTTGACATTTCGTTATCTTAAGCTAATAAATAAACTACGCTAATTATCCTTAAAATCATAAATGCATCGACTAAAATGTCAAAGGACGCTCAAAAAACAAAGCACAAATTAACGATTAAAACAGTTAAACAGGCGTTCGCTAAAACGACGCTCGGAAATGATAGAAAACAATGCCTGTGTGATAAGAATGGGGAGGATGATGTAGCTGTGAGATCGCGGACGCAACGTATCTTTCGCAGCATCCAGAAACCGTTTCGCAAGAAGAAGCTCCACGAATGCAACAATAAGGTGTTGTCGGTTGATGTACATGTCGCTTATGAGGAACCACAAGTTATGGATTGTGCACCGATTCCACCACCACGTAAAATCATCACCAAAGACGTACTATTCGACGATAACGAGAATTCCCAATACTTGGATACGAGTGAATTAAATCAAGTAAGTGTTGCAGTAATAAAAAGGCATTATGGCAATAAAGCATTATTGATTTTTAGGATTTTTCCTTGGAGAAAAGCTTGGGACGCGAACATTTCAATCTCGCAAGATATGGATGGTTTTGGGGTCCAATGACAAAGCAAGAGGCTGAGCAACGTCTGACCGGTGAGCCGGACGGCGCTTTTCTCATTCGCGATTCGAGCTCGGAACGACACGTTTTCAGCCTGAGCTTTCGCAGCTACGGGAAAACGATGCACACGCACATCGACTACAATCGCGGCGTGTATTCAATGGGGGAGCAGTTCTTTCATCGTAGCGTTTCGGACGTAATAAAATCGGCTATCAAATTCTCCGAGGGGAACGTGTTCAGTTACTCGAAGTCGCGAAATCCCGCCGAACCGGCATATCCCGTACGTCTCACAAAACCCGTATCGCGTTTTACGCAGGTACGGACACTGAAATATCTAAGTCGGTTCGTGATCAGACAGTACATTAACGTAAACGACATACAGAAGCTGCCGCTGCCGGTATCGCTCAAAGAGTATCTGCGTCAAGGACAATATTGACTGTGATTTTGCAAAGCGCTGGCCTTTACAAATAATGCGTGTTGTTTGTGTGTTATATGCAGAAAATATTTAGTATTTGTTTTACCAAATTGCTTTATTAATGCATTTTGTTTTTCAATTTTATAGTTATGTGTTATTTAATATTAGTTTTTATATTCGTATTGTAACATTATATCAGAATGGAAAAGATATAAAATATTTTGTGATATATATAAATTATGATTAACAATATACATAGAAATTTCTTTTGTTTGAGTGATAATTCTAATCCAATTTCAAAATTACATACCGATTATTTTCTTAATAATTTTGAGATTAGGGTATCTATCCGATTACGAAGTGAAGGCGTTTTTATAAAAGGAGGCCTTGACATTTGTGCAAAAAATGTTACTTGAAATATTTCCGGCAAAAACCAAAGCCTAGAGCAGAATAGTTTTCCGGGACCGTTAAATAAAAGATGCAGGGATCAGTAAACTTCCTTCGAAACGAACTAATTTGAGATGGGTCGTTGTCGTTGTGATATTTATTAATTATGATTAACAATATACTTAATTTTTTTTGGTTTGAGCGATAATTTTAATCCAATTTCAAAATTACATACCTATTATTTTCTTAATAATTTTGAGATTAGGGTATCGATCCGCTTACAAGGTGAAAGCGTTTTTTATAAAAGGATTCCTTAACATTTCATTGTGCAAAAAATGCTATTTGAAATATTTATGCGAAAAAGCCTGGGACAGAATTGTTTTTTGGGGTTCTTATATTTTTCACAAAATAAATACAAAAAATCTGAAATTTTGCAAATTTATCTTATTATTATGTATGAATTAAGATTTTCGTATCAAAACAAAAGTCGGCGTTATATTAAAAAGTTGAACGGCCATGACAAGCCATGACTTATTAGCCAATCTAATGGCTAGCTTACAATTATGAAAGGATTTAGATAAAATTCTATTATTCCTTACTATTTGGTGTTTTCGCTAATACGACTTTAAAAATCAAAATCCTTCAACAAATTGTCAGCGTATATTATTACATATTTTGATAATATTTCATTTTCTCCTATGAAATTCAACAAATCTTAAACTCCAGGCAGTTGTAGATTGCCTTTGTCCATTCTTTATCTATATAAATAACTACTGTAACATTCAATTTTAGTATTTCATCAATTCATTAAAACACAAAAAATCAGACTTACTTTGAAACGAAAGTAATATTTAATCGTATTTTATATTTTGAGAAGAATATCAACCAGTGGATTAGTGGGGATTTGGTTTGCGGGTTGTAATTTGCTGACTCCTGTTGTCTTGTTGTTGTATGACAACGAAATTCTTTGAATTGCTGAGTACAGATAAAACTGTGGTTTTAATGTAATAAATTAAGTGATAAATAAACATCCTTTACCACTAATGGCTTATTTTTAAATAAAACTTAAACTTACTCGCACATACAAATAATCGTTATTCAATTGTTATTTAAATTGTAAAATGCAAACTTTGTCTTCACCACAATACAATTACAACGATTACAAAGACTGACTTTTAATGTTTAAATAACAATTAAGGTAATTTTATTTATTACTTAATTTTAAATAAAATTGAAATAAAAAGAAATATATTGATCATTCATGAAACGTAACAATCTTATTTGGATTTTAATTTTTTTTCTCAATGTTAATCTTAAAAAGTAGAAGTCCTCTTATAATCGGGAAAGTCCGATGTATAATTTTTATCATTAAATGAAAAACAATCTAATTCTATCATTGTGTATTTAAGCATTTAAATGAACTGTCTATTCTTAAAGTGATCTTAATTCCACTTGCATTTAGATTGAGATATTACAATGTTTGTGTTTAATAAACATTATATCAAAACTATAATTTGTAAATAATAACAAAAAGTAAATAAGTAAACTTAGGCTGTCTTCAAAATAGATAGTTCAAATAACTTAATTTAGTCTAGTGGTAGATAGCAAGCAATTTAGATTAAAGGTATATAAAATGAAACTCAATATCATAAAAATAACAAACGTAAATCACATTTATTTTCGAGAGAATGTTTGTATCAAAAAAACAATTAACTATGCCCTTTGTACTAGAATAGGTAAACTTTTTGAAAGATAAACTTTATGCTTAGATGGTTTATTGATAGTTAGAAATAATAAAACGGAATCAATGCGTCAAGCGACTTTGTTCAAGCCGAGAATGTTGCGTGCCTAAAACACAGAGAAAAAAATGAATCAATGCGAATCGTGATGCTCTTTATTTATGGAACCATCAACAATTTACTCCATACAGCGAAATAGATTTGATCACGTCGCCAAAAGACACTTACCGTAATGAAGGCGGAGGAGATGGCATCGGTTGCACCCTGACTGACAGCGCCCGTGTTCGAAATGACCTCTTGCAGGTAGACCGCCTCGGTGAGTCGCTGATTGAGAAATTTCCACGTCGCCGTATAGTCCTGCGAGCGATCCTGCATCAGATACAGCTCACTGCTTTTATATATTCCAGCAAGACCGATACGGCGCGCATACCATGAAAACTAAAATTGGAATATGGGATTAATCGTATGTTGCATGAAATAAGCGATTTGTACAAACAAACATCAACTGAGCGATCTCCGACGTGGTAGCAGATGTCGTCCACCATTGTTAGTAACGTTGCTAGCGCTTGCGGTACGTTCGGGGGTAGTGCCATTAAGGCAAGCGCTTGTGGCCACTTTGGTAAATAGGGGATTTGCATTTGAAGACGCTCTTTACACGCCGCCTCCACTAATTGTGCTGGTGTCAAATCTATATGTGCTGGATCAGCTTTGTACTAAAATATAATGCAAATTATTAGTTACCGTATTTTAAAGAGTTCAAAATGCACTTTTATGTTCATAAAATTGCTTTCAAAATTAAGACGCGTATTCGAAAAATGTCCAGTATTTACTTTAAAATTTCCACCAGTCTTAAAAACCGACCAGATATTTGATGCTGTGAAAAATCTATCTCTATTTGGCACTCTTATGATGATTTTCAGGAATTGTATAGGCTAAGATTTATTCCATTTTAAGGTATGCTTAGATATTTTTTACTTTTCTCGACCTCAAAATGATTATTCTTAGGTTTAGCGTGACAATTCTGCAGTTACTCTCCACTAAAGATGTTTTAAAAAACTACAATTATGATATAATTTTTACGTTGTGACATAGTACTCGCTATGCACGGGGGTCCGAGGCGATCGCTTCAATCGCCACTGGTTTATCTTCTCAATAAAATCAAATAAAATGTTAAAAATGTTAATTTGACTTTGACTTTGAGTTATCAAAAAGTAGATGAGTTAATGCTTGATAAGAAAATTCTTAAAATACAATATGTTTTATCTATAGGGAAATGCTCTAGTCAAACATTAACTTAGTTATCAGTTATGATTGGCTAAGTCAGCGGTTTCCAATCTTGCCATTTCTGATTCCCTTTTTATTATGAAAAAATCGTTGCGGCTACCTCAGCACTTGCAACAATCCAATTTAATAAATATTAGGTATCTCACAAAATGCAGTAATTTTAGTGTTTGTTGAATTAAAAAAATAAAACAAGTAATTTAAATTTTGCTCCGCTTCCCTCCACTATGTGGGCACCCTAAAACGGCATATTTTATAGACTTTTGCCCCGCTAGAAAGGTGCGGCCCACACGTTGGAAACTACTGACTAATTAACAACAGAGTCAAAATATTAGCTTCTTACTTTGGTTAAATATTCTATCACTTTCGCATTGGACGTTTGCTGAAAGTACGTAATTAAATCTGCACCACCTTTCGTAAACATTCCATGCATTATGCCTGGATAACCTATCGATTGTGCACCAGCACTAAGCGCCTCCTTGCTCCAGCCATGCTGCAAAACAAACGGCAGGGATGCTTCTAATATCTTATTCTGTATATGCGTTTCATATTTGTCGTCTTCTCGCTGTTGATTCTGTTGCTGCTCTTGCTGTTGGTGTTGTTCCTTACTTTCCTCCGCACTTTGTGTTGCCGCCGTCGCACAATTTCTCTTCTGCACATTTTTTACGGAAACTACACAATCTATAAAATGAAAAAACAAACCGTCATCAAAATCAATAATTTATTAATTAGATTTACATTGTTAAATTTGTTATTGTGTACAAATTATGGTGCATGATTATTGTCTTTATCGATAAACTCTAGCAAACGACAACGTAGACTTTCCATCACATCAAATGCAACGATCGTCGATTTGATCACGTTCATCTTTTCGCCGATCGACATTGCTGGCAGATCAGCACCGCTAACCGTTACATCCACGGCGGTGGCCTGCTTCTGCTTCGATTTGCGGCAGTCGCCCTGCGACGCCTCCGCCTCCAATTCCTTAATTTTCATCTCGTAGTGCACGCGCGAGAAGCGCAAACCATCTTCGAGGTGCTTCAAGTAGCCGGCCTGCAGTGTCGGAAAGTAGTTCCAAATCGATGTGGTATTTTTACGATCGCGCAACGCCAAATAGCGTAATAGATTTAGCGTTGGAATAATTTCATCGGCTAAGTCCACCAAATCGCTTTCCTCCTTCTTCGTTAGCACGCAAAATTTATTTAGCAACGCCTGCAATTTTCCAGTCATATAATATTCGTTAAACTCCGTGCGCTTGTCGAACTGTTCAACGATGAAATCTTTGAATATTGTAATGAGATAACCCCTAAGACCGCTATGTGTAAACGCCACAAACATATTACTAACAAGAAAGTAACGCGCTTTGTCATCAAACAGAAAAATGTAGGTCTTCAATATGGCTAATGCACGTTGCCGGTACGATTTCAATGTATTGTAAATGATAATCTTGGCTAATAATCGTGCAAAACGTGCATGTTCTTCGTCATCCAACATCAAGTAGCTTAAACTATGCTTTGGAATATCTTTGAACACACACTCGGCTAAATCGAGTCCCTTTTCGGCGACGAATTGATGTTCGCCCATTAATAATTCGTTAATATATTTAATCATTTCGTAGAATACGTAAACGCTATCATAGAGTTTTGGTAACATATCATAGCAAACCTTCTCCACCTTAATCAGGTATAAAAAATTGCTTATTGCTATTTTCGCCACTTCTATATCGTCGTCATCCGTAAATTTATTGTTATTGGAATTTAGTATGCTATAGGGATCGCAATTTTCACACAGAATTTGCATTAAACGCTCGGTAAGCAATCGCGCATTACTTTTCGTTGATTTATAGCTCAAATCGAGATACACTAAAGGTGCTCCCAGCAAATGCATAATGAATCGCGTCATTAGTTTAAAGTTGCGTTTGGATTCGTACAATGCAATATAAAAGTTGCAAACGTATTCGTACACATCGGTAATGCGCTGTACGTTACTGTCCGAATCCATCAACACTCGTTCGTTGTCCTCTAAGTTTAGATTTTCCGGTTCGGGTATTGCATCCAAGTACATTCGTATGCCGTCAAAGCACCATATAGTATACTTTTCACGCAAATTCTCCACGTCCAGAATCGCCTTAGTAACACATTCCAATACGATCATAAATTTTAAATCATTTTTCGCATTGGCCAACTCCTTATGTAATGCTAGAATTACGTTTTCGTCATGGAAATCGTTCACAACCATTCGCATTAGTTTGTGTTGTAATTCCACACGATTCGGCATCTCACGTTGACTGTTCGGATCCAATTCTTCCGTGATTAGCGGCATTACTTCGAAGATACAATTTAGAATGTAGTGCTTATTATCTTGGTACAGTTTTAGGCACTCCTCTTCCTTGCCATTGCACAGTGCGTTTCGAAATTCTCCCGAAAACGCTAGATATTCTGGTTCCGAGTACGGACCCGAAATTTGAGCCATCTTTTTCTAGGTTAGGTTTTCTAATGATTGCTTACTTATTCACACATTTAATAAATATTATTTTGTCGTAGTATAATTTGATAAAAAATGATACAACTGTATGATGATTTTGTGAATTTCGTTTGTTAGATCTAAATATTTTTGATTTTCTACGTAGAAAATGACAATTTATATTTCGTTTGTTTCAAATTGCGCGAATGTGTAGGTGAGGTTAGAATTATTAAATGTGATATTAACTAGTGATTCAATTGTACTTACATCGTAAATTATTTCGCAGACTGGCATAAATTGTGACTAACGACATTTTCGATAAATGTTGTTCTTCTACTATTATACAAAATCGGTTTAAAAATGTTTTTATCGTTGTGACATTTCTTATCAAGCAGTACTGACAATATCAAATTCATCAATTCATATATTTATTATCATTATTATAAATAATATCAATTCGTTATTGCAATTTACCGATAAAATTGATTCAATTTATATTCCGATTGATTTTTAAACAAAAACTTTACTTTTAAATTATATAATAATCGCTCGGGGAATTTTGATTTGATACGGTTGGCAAACCTGTTGTATTAGTACTCGTGTCATTCAAATGACATTTGTCATGTGTAATAGTTTTTTAATAAAATTTGTAAATTATTAATAAAAAATATTATCAATTATGAGTACAAAAACGAAAACGGTGGAGAAAAATGGTGCGCATCGTGCCAGTGATAATAATTGTTCAATATGGACCAAAGCATTTACAGCAAACTACGAATGGACTGATAAAGTAACGTGTACCGTGCATTACACGCATTTTAACGTGAATTAATTGAATTAATCATTTGCAGGAAGAGTTTTTAGATGTAATTTATTGGGCGCGACAAGCGATTGGCATTATCATAGGTATTTTATGGGGTTTAATTCCTCTTAAGGGCTTCCTAGGCATTTTATTGTACGTAAACGAGGAAATGTTGAATTAAACTTGCTACGAAATTGTTATTTCTAGGTTCGCTGTGGTGAATGCAGCAATAATCTATTTATACTATACCAATTTTCAAAATATTGATGAGGAGGAATACGGTGGCACCCTAGAATTAGCGAAGGAAGGCTTCATAACGTCGTTTGCAGGCTTTTTGGTAAACAAACATCACGATATGCAAACAATCAATGATGGTTAATTATTTATTTCATTACTTAGGTGACATGGATCATTATTTATTCGGGGCTGAATTATGAATGATGTTGAAGTGGCGTGGCGCGGCATTACGATGAAACGCTAACAAACCGAACATACAATAATAATTGTTTAATTTATTATAATTAATTATCAAATTGGTATTTATTGAAATGCTTCACACGATGATTATTTCTTTTTTGTATTGTTTATAATTTTTATTTGTATTATATGCAACCAAAACAACCGATTTGTTTTTCTTCATATAATAATGTATGTAACAATTTGTGCAAATTTACCAATTTATTAGTAATTAATAAAAATCATTAAATAAATCTACGTTGACAAATTTATTGTCATTACAAATGTTCTTAATTAATTAAGTTTGTAGTGCATAATTATCTCTTTTTTGGTATGCAAAATTCGCTATAAAAATTATATGGAATAAAACCCTGCGTGATTACCCAGTTATTGAAAAATTATAAATTGGGAAATTGATAACACATACATTCTAAGAGGAAGATTCAGAAAGAAGAATATCTACATTTGGTTGTTTTACTTAAGAAAAATTTAAAGATTTATAATAAACCTCTGCAACTCAAGAAGCATAGGAATGTAAAATGAGTTGCTTTTTATAATAAATTTTGAAATTTCTCTTAAATAAAACAACCAAACGTAAATAATCTTTCTTTCGAATCGTCCTCCTATAGGTTAATAAGTATCAATTTCCTTGTATATTATTTTAAAATAGATGAGGATTATGAGCAACCACATCTCATTTGGCATTTCATTTATTTATTTTTTGGATGAAATTATTCTTCTTTGCATACACTATAATAAACCGTATCAAAAATTATAGACGGTGGGTCTAAATGACTAATAGTAGTAGTATTTCTTCTAGCTTACCACAGAACTAAATAGCAAGGAATTTTATTGGCAAATTTTGACGTGTATGGACTTCCGAATCAAAGATTAAAATATCAAATTACAAATTTTTGTATAGTCGTACAATATTTGTAAGAATACCATAAGTCAGGCCAACTTTTGTAGATAAAAGAGTTACTTTTTGTCTTGAAAATAAGTCGCGATTAAAATATATTGGTATAAAGGTAAAAATAGTGAGTTTTCAGTGGCAGAATTAGTTGGGACAACTTCACCACAAAAAAAGAGGAAATCCAAATATTTGAAATATTTGCAGTTTTTACAATCAAGACGATAGCTTGGTTGATAGCGATCGACTTGGTTGTTACTGTCATAAATCATCTCTATCTATAAAACAGTCATAATCTTAATAATTGTGTGGTTTTGCACATTATTGTGCGTATTCTTGTCCCTTTTCAAAAATTGCTGTAACAGATAGTGAGGGCCCTATTAAAAATGACACAGAATAATATGCCAAACCAAGGCATTATCTGGTTTATGGCTATTTTATGAATTGGGATGATTTATGGTATTCTTATAAATATTGTATGACTGTAAGCCAATATTATAGGTAGCTTCTTGTCTTTGCAAAAACAAAATATTAAAATGTGACTTTTATTAATTAATTTTCTTATTGATATTAGCACTGCAGTTATGAACACAATTTACATTAAAACCGAATTGAGTTTGCTTGTAAAATAAGCTATAATTTGTTACTATACCGATTCACAAAAATTCACATTTACACGTGTAGAAAAGTCTACGTTTACACATATACTATTGATAAGAATAATTACCTAAAAAATATACATGAATTCAGTGGTTGCGAAAACTAAATTACATATTCTCTTGCCAACTCAATAAATTTAAAATAAATATTTTTAGACCAAAAGAATTTCAGAAACATATTCCCGATTATAGACTTATTTTAGGCGGTTTAAAAGAAATATACTTACATAGAAGAATTAGTCAATTCTCAGTTATAAACCGGATGTTTTTAAGGAGTGTATGTATGCTTTTGTTGTTGACATTTTGCATTATTTTTTTAATTTGGAGATTTAATTTTGTAATTTTCCTTCTTTATGAAATATGTGGTATTTGGATAATTTCACATTTGCGTGGCTCTTAGTTTAAACTTTTACGTTTTTTAAGAGATTTTGTAGCATTTTTCCATAATTTCAATTGTTAAACATATGTATACTTAAATTTTTTCCAACAATTTGCACATTAGTCACTTTTCAGTTATAAACCGGATATTTTCTAGGAGTGTATGTATGCTTTTGTTATTTATATTTTGCATTCTTTCCTTTAGTGATGGAAATTATTGTATTTTTAACATCAAAATTTTATATATTTTCTTCCCTATGAAATATAATAACTTCGAGCTGTGTTTATTTGTATTACACCATTTGAATGATGTCACATTTGCGTAACCCGTCGTCGAAACTTCAATGTTTTTAAGCGATTTTGGCGCCTTTTTTCATTTTTTTTTAATAAAAATGCCAAATTGTTAAAGATATACAAGGTTATAATTTTTGGGACAATTTGTACATTTTTCTAGCGATTTTTTTGGATCAAATTTTAACATTTTCAAATAAAATTTTAGGCCGCAAGAAAATTTAAATTTTCTGTTTAGCCCACGATATGAAAACGTTGCCAACGCCTTTCGTTTTTGCATAAAATTAGCGAAAACGCATATCAAAAGTGGTCTGCCCGCTTTAAATCCGATGAACAAAAAAGGAATGGGCCAGCTTTCATAATTTTTTTTAAACATAGTATTGGCAAGATGTTTATATAATATCAAAAAATATGTAAAAGAAATTTCAATTTTTAAAACAAGAATTTAGTCTAAAAGCAGGACCTAATTTACCATAAAGCAGGCAAGACACCTGCTCAGGGTCCGTAAAACTATCTAAAGTCATCATATGAAAGCTGCGTTTTGACAAACAACGTAATCGTCGATATACTAGTTTAATTCTCATTAAACTATTATCTATAATGTTAATTATCTTTCTTAAACTTTCAAGTTACTTGGAATTTCACCAAACTCCTCATAGATATAACAAAAAACTTAAAAAATGCTTAAAATTTCAGATAAAACGTCTTTATACTCAACGGCACGGCACACTCTGTGTAAATTTAATGCAATTTTGATTTAAACATGTAAAAGCATTGATTAAAAAATTACATAGATGCGCAACCGGAGATTTACGCAAGTTTCGAGATGTAGAGGGCATGACATTTCCGAATTCATCTGATGGTTCCGATTCCGATTCTCTAATTCTCTTTGCATTCGAATTGCGAACCGAGCGCTTTACATCGACCTAAAATTTTTGACGTTTTGTATAAATACAGGACAGAGCGACTGTCTCGTAGCGAACGACGACGTATTATCATAGCATTGATTAAAAAAATTAAAATATACTGGAACCATCGGATGAATTCGGAAATGTCATTAGTTGTGCCCTCTATATCTCGAAACTTGCGCAAATCTCCAATTGCGCATCTATGTAATTTTTTTATCAATGGTAAAAGTGTTACTATTTTTGGACCGCAAAATTTATAAAGAGTTCCGTAGATCGTATTTTGCCCAGGGCCTGTAAACGTTTAAATTAGGCCCTGTCTAAAAGCAAAACGCGTATAATTGCGCGCATCAACCTAATATATATAAATATTAAAGTTGCAAACAATGTTTAAATTGTCAGTAATGTTATGAATGATGAGAATATTCTTTTAAATGCAGTGTCATTATTATTGTACAATAATATTCTAAATTGTATTGTGTTCAAGTTTCTAGAAGCGAATTAAGATATTTTACTGTCTAAGTGAAAATATATATAGAAATTACTATTATAATAATATACTTTGTTTTCTATTCTAAACTAAATAGCAGTAACACACATTTACCTATCAGAAACATGTAGTATGTTATGCA
>JARJDW010022855.1:0-10993 GCA_030264715.1 Adinopsis sp. GC000173 | reverse complement strand
ATGTATTCGCAGAAATTGCACAAAAATTTATTACATATATGTATGGGTTGTTGTGCTTGTAATGAAACCTAACGTTAGATGTTTCAACATTGCGAATTGAAACGTATCGTTTCTTAAATTTTTTCTTTTAACGAAATCACATCAATATTTATATGCCTCCGTCTAGCGGCAGGGCAGCTAAAATAAGAAATGCAATCTTTAATTTCAAAAGTTACCAGATTAGGTGCATACGTGGTTGCATATTTCTAACTTGAGAATTGAATGGGTTGAAACTATAATCAATGATATATGATTGATTGTCATAAACGTAATAGCTTATGTTCAAAAAATTAACTAATTTTACGTTTTGCGAACTTTCAATTTTGACGTTTCTAATAATTGTATGTCTAGTGACGTTAGTGATATTGATCATGATACCAACTTGTAAATAATAAAGTTACTTCTCTCTTATGAAGTGTAAAACGTTTAATTTTTCTTAAATATTTTGTCGACATGAAAAATATTGTACGTTATTAGGCAGGCAAATGCTATTTTACAGTCGACTCGTATATACATGTATTACCTGCCTTATAACGTAAATAACTATTATTGCGGCTGATTTGCTCGATCTATATATCGTACGTATAGTAACGCTAATCATTTGCGACTCAATTTTCTACATAGTAAACAAATAAGATAAGAAGCCATTAAGTGGATAAGTAATAAATTATTTAAATGCCCAACAATTTCTTCTAGTAAAAACTTATGAAATCAGTGGTATCCAAAGTGTAAGGCGCGTCTTCATAGGGAGACACAAATTGTATAAGACAAATATAATACAACATCATTTTTGAAATGCCTCTTGTTTTGCTTTACTTCATTCAACAAACACGACAAACCTAATCTAACACACGATTATTTCAAAACAAGAATGAAAAAGATTGAAAAACACTGTTTTAAATGAAAATTTAAGATTGACCGTGCAGATCAAACCAATGTAAAGCTAGCCATCATCAACACGAGTCCATTTAAAATTTTAAAGTCAATTCCGCAAATATATATAGCACAAGTGCATGTATGTAATGCGAAACACAACTAATAAATTGCTAATTATTTTCATAAGCAATTAATACTTTCTAATGTTTCACAAGTGTTTTTGTGTGTGTTTAATGCTTGAATTAATTATAGGTATACCTATATGTGTATTTTTTCGTCGTTCACTTCGCTGATGACTTCAGCGTCTTGAATAAGATTTAATAATAAATAAAATTACTCATCGCCAATTTGAACGCACACATACACACACTTGTGTGCTTTTTATTTAAAAAAATACAAAATCCACTATTTTTTACAATAATTTATTTAGCAGTTTTGTTGGTGTAAATTGTGTTATACGTTTTATGCAATGCATTTCTTTCAAAGAGATACAAAACAGGATACAATGTACTTAGTATTTCCATAAAATTCTTAAGGGTCATCATAATTAAAATGCATATATCCCTGAAATCGTATTATAAATTGTTTTATTCTTTAAGTAGTCTATAACTAGAAGAGTTTTACAATGCAATGACATACTAAGTTAATCAATCACATTTTCAGAGGCTATGAAATAAGGCAAATAAAATTGAACTATTTTCAAATTGGAATCCCATTTTTGAGAAAACCCAGCAACTAATCTTTATCTGCTGTAGAGATTATTACTTAGCACAAACACTAGGATATGTAATAAATTCATACTCATTGGAAGACTGTAAGTGTATTTATTGAGTTGGAAATTTAAGAAAAAAATATGTTAACAATATCAAAGTATATTAGGTCCTAGTTTTCATCATTATAAAATAAAAATATCATAATTAGATTCTGAGAAAATGGGATTCTAAGTTGAAAATAGTTTAATTGTATTTGCCTTTTTTAATAGTACTCGAAGAGGTGATACAAATAATGAATATGTCATTGCATTTTAAACTCTTCCATTTGCTATTTAAACAATATAACAATCTAACGTACGGTTTCAGAAATATTTACGTTTTAAATATAAGTGATCTGAATAACTTTTTATAGATACCCCGCCCTTAAACATTATTTTTTTGTTTTTGGAATTTTTTAGTTTATTTTAAATAATAAAATCTATAAATGTTTTGCTGAAAATTGCCAATTGATACATTTATTATGTCTAGAACTTTTTTTGAAATAAAATATTGTGAAATTGATAGGCAATTAGAGGTGTAGTTAAAGTATCACCTCGCCGCTGTTAACTAGCGATAAACGTACATTAATTAGTTAAATAATTACCCAACAACTAGTGAATTTGATAAGTTATGTCACCAGTGAATTGTATTAAATGTGTTTATAATGCCGCAAACAATGGTAGATACATGATGTATTCAAAATACTATAATTACAACAATCAATTCCAGTGAAATCAGCAATTAGTATACACAATTATTTAATTTAAATAAAAAATGCGAAAATATTAACGAGAAAAGCAGACAACATGGAAAAGATATTTTTCACTTTGTAATTCCAACAATTAATTACAGTAAATAAAAAAATTAGCAACACATTAATTTGATTTAAATAAAAATGCCAAAAAATATTGGCGAGAAAAGCAGACATGGACATGGAAAAGACACGGTATTTTCCACTTTGTACTTGCAATACACGACTTCCTCATAATAAACTACAGTCGAAGAAAGCATTAATTAGAAACACCGATCGATTAATAGTAGATCTAATGTAATTAATAAAATAGAATTGTTCGAATATTTCAGGACAAACACAACATACATATTTCCTATATAGAAACACTTAAACGCTGCAATATACAGAGTACTCTCGATTATTTATGTGCAGTTGCGGATTATCCGTGAAAACCATAAAATTCGATATCCAAACAATTAATTTGTCGTGTAACAAACCACGAATTTATTAACAAAAATATTTGTATTGTATTACAGTAAATCTTTATACCGTACTATAATCTGGTTAAACCACCAATTAGCAAAAATAACTTAATTTAAATAAGAATTAAAAGATAATTAATAACATCGAAGTGGCTGAATGTGTTTTAGTACAAACCCAAGCTACCTGCTTTGCATTAAAGCCTTAACAAATTATAATTACAACTGGTCTGGTAAATTGTCAATTAGAAAGAAAAGGTGACTGGTAATAAGTCTACTCACTTTTAATAAAATGTGATACAATGATGGTTGATTTCTTATAAAAAATAAGCAATTAGTGAGTTAATTTAAATGAAATAATGACACAATAAATAAATAAATATTCCATAAAAACACTTGAAGTTTTTAGTTGAAACTACACTCTTACAAACCGTTAATTGCCAAATAATCCATTAAATTAAATATCGACCACATTATATTATAAAAAATATGTCCATAATTAAGCGGTCAAATATTTTTTGCAAAACACTTAAAATCAAATTGTAAACAGAATACTTGTCATTCTTATAAGAAACTTTAACCATTCATTAGCAAAAAGAACAATATTTTGGTACAAAAACAATTAGCCATCTATGTATTACAAATTTCCAAATAAAATTTGACCAAATTTTTAGCGTTAACATATTCCATCACAGCTTTTAAAAATAGAAAAATCGGAAATTCTTAGAAAACACCAATTCGAATAAAATTCAAAACATGTTACCAAACAAATTATCAGTTATGTATTTCATAACAACATAAAAATATTCATAACACAATCATCTGTGATTACAATTCCAACTAAGATGATAACTAATTTGACGTTCTTCTAGAAATGTCACATACCTGTGTGTTTTTCTTTTTTTTTGTATAATAACACCACGTGAAAATAGATAAACAGAAAACGAAAAAAAAATATAAAGAAACAACAATTATATATGTAGTATTTAATAACATAAGAATCGCTTTATGCATAACAATATTCATAACACAATCATTTGTGCGATAATTAATTGGAGGTTAGTCTCGAAATGTCAGATGACTTATACATACTTGATTTTTTTCATAACAGAAATATAATACGAATTAAATGTGAATTTAATAAAATATGCATAATATAAATCAATTTCTGCGACTGCAATTCTAATAAAATTAACAATAATTTGACATATTATGCATAAAATATTGATGAAAATCACTTGTGCGATAATTAATTTGACTTTCTTCTAGAAATATCACATATTTTACGTACACCTACTTGATTTTTTTGTGGCAACCCTTGGAAAATTAATAAAACGACAAAAAATTTAACGCCAAATAATCACTTATGCATTTAATAATATATTAGGCATAAAAATATTCATAACAATTATTTGTGCGATAATTAATTTGACGTTCGTGTTGAAATGTCACATACTTGTTTTTATCATACCAATTAGAAAATTAATCCGATTCAATAATAAAATAGCAAAGGCGTAATATAAATATAAATCAATTTCTGCCATTGCAAATCCAATAAAATGATTACTAATTTAACAATGTTCTAGACATATCACATCTTTCGTGTACCTACTTAATTTTTTTGTAAGCAGATTTGTGCAATAATTAATTTGACGTGCGTCTACTTGATTTTGATTGTACCAGTTAGAAAATTAATCCGATTTAAGATTATATTTATAAATATAAATCAATTTCTGCGATTGCAATTCCAATAAAATGGTAAATAATTTGACGTCTTCTAGAAATATCACATAGCTTACGTACACCTACTTGATTTTTTGTTACACCCCTTTTAGAAACACAATCCGAATAAAAAAAAATAGCAAAAAACAATTACTTGTGTATTTAGTAATATAGTTAATTTGACACGTTCGCCTCGAAATTAGAAAATGAATCCAATTTAAATTTATATTTAATAAAATAGTGAAGGAATGGAAATATAAATCAATTTCCAATAAGACGATACGATAATTAATTTGACGTTTGACCAAAAACATCTTACGCATACATGATTTGGGTGATTTCAATTATCACCACCTCGAAAATTAATGCGAAACGTAAACCGAAAGCAACAACAAGGAAAAAAACGTACGAAAAATACTTAAACAGATTGTTAATAAACACACACACACACGCATACAACTTATATTGCATACATACACATATGTGTATACACACACATACAAATATAAAATATAAAAAAAGGAATGAGTCAAATGCCACATACCCACACATCATAGTTAATAACCTATATTTATACCAAAAAAATCGCAGATATAATTTACCACACTTCGATGCAATCGTATTACGAAAAGGCGAAAACAAAACAACGAAAATAAAAAGAGTTGGATCGCGTTATTAAATTAAAACGCGTTGGTCGTTTGTCGTTCGTTGTTGCGTTTCAGGTCGTTGTTCAATTAGATGATAAAAATTAATCGTCGTCGCGGAAAAGCAACGAAATGAGAAAATGCGAGAGAAACACAATCGTCGTCGAATTTTTTCACGCATCAAGCACGCAACGTGCCGATATTGTTTACGTTTCGTTCGAATGACGAACGGTGAAAGGAGTGCGCAATGGTGGACGTAGGTCGGTTCGTGCAGCGTTTATTACAACAGTGAGAAAAAAAATGATTCTGATTACTAAATCGTACTAACCTTTCGGTATGATTGTTATCCATCATTTTTCTTTTCAATTCAATTAATTTGCTGGTTGTTTAATTAATCAGCGATAAATCACAATGGTTATTATAACAGCACTTATTATGATTATGATAAATTATTATGAACACAGTACACATTTTGGTTATTTACACACTGCACACACAGTTACACTCTTTTTTTCTCATTTGGTTGTGTTTTCTTGCATTGTTTCTTCGTTGCGACGCGTCCTAATTGCACATCATCCGCGTACTTATCCAACTAATTTATTGTCCACGAATTATTTGTTTATTTTCCTATGTAAGAAAGGCACTTAAATTGCAAATAATTTGTGTGGTCGTCGTCGCCTATCGTCGTCTTTACTAAACACAACACTTGACCAACAAGTGTCAGCCATATTTGATTATTGCGCCGATTTCGTACGATACCGCACGACCGTAAATTAACGCATGCGTTCTCTTCGCCACTCTAAATTGAGTGTTATTAAAATCAAATTTTAATTAAATGCTTGTTTTTTTTCATAATTTAATAACAACATGATTATTTTTTTTATTTATTTTTGCAAATACTTGCAATGCATTAGCTACATTATTATCGCTTGATATATTTTTAATATAAAATTGTTAAATTGCTTAGAGAAATTCATATTTAATTAAAATCACAGTGAATGTGGTTTAAAATTTATGTAAATGTTTATAAAAAATTGACAATTTTATATTTTTTAACATATTGTTGCGCCACCTATCATCGGATAGCTGAACATGCTAAGAGTAAACAAAAATTGACATTTGGTAAGGTTAATTATTTTGTTTAAAATACCTATTTACAATATTTAAACTGTATGTATATTTTAGTGAAAGTATTATAGTTTTGTTACATTTTACATCATTGATAAGATAAGATAAGTGTGCATTTAATAGATTCTAAGAAAATGATAACAATTATTTAAAAACTTCAAGTAGGCTGGATTATCTTAAACAGATTCATCTGATTTCATGAATTGTCAAATAGTTACTGAGCTAAGATACAAACTATAAAGATTTAGTAACCTAAAAAATGGTAATAATAATGTAAGAATTATTCTCAAAAGATCTCGCATAGATATCAGAAAGTTAAGGTAATATTTTGCCAACTTTAATAAATAACAGCAACAACACCATTTGTATTTGTTATACACGAAGGGTTTTTATCATAAGTTAAGAGATAAGTATGTATTTAATTTGAATTTAAGAATATCACATAAAATAATATATAAGTAGGCTGCATGAGCTCCAATCAATGGACCTGAATTGTACATTCCAAGTAACACATGTAATATGTAATAAAATTAAGATAATATTTTGCTAATTATAATAACTCTAATGATTAATATATCTATAATATTTACAATAGTAAAAGTACATGTGTGTTATAGATTTAAAGATAAGTATGTACTTCATGAGTTGATAATAATTATTTAAAAATATCATATCAAATTATGCACTTACAAGTGGACTGGATTATAATAAATGCACAATATAATTAGATATTTTAATTTACAGCTTAAATATCTACGGAGTTTCAAGAAACTTGTTGAATTGTGCAATGGATTTACCAAAACCAAGGATAAAACATAAGACTTTTTTAATGAACATTAGGACCATAAATCTATTGATAACTAAACTACATGTCACTTATTCTACCAACCAGGGTAGCGTTAGAAAATTGCTGAAAACGATTGCGGTAAAACTCATAAATTTTTAATAATAGTTTTGCATCAACAGGACAATTCTGACTGATTATCAGCCAGAAGTCAATGTGAAAATCAGTGAAAATTGTCCCATAATGCGATCGGACGCGTAAATTATTTGTACTTAGGTATTTCTGACTAGTTATCAACTCGTGGACTGACGATCATTATCATTGAAGATTGGAATTAAGATTATAAAACCGACAACTGGTCAGAAACCAGTCAAATTTGTCTTGTTGATGCAAAGCTAATAATATAACTTTTTGCGGTGATAATGCAAGTTATCAATACGAACAACTCTTATGATAATAAAAGTGACTCATAAAAGTTTATAACAAAATTCAGTAATTTCCATAAAGCAGAATCCGTCCTGTTTGATTTCTGCATTTTATATTAACAATTTATTCCTCCGTAATTAAAAGATGCATTTTGGAATTTAGATTATGATAGAATTATAATAAATTTACATGACGTTTGGATGCATTTCATGTAAATGCTTATACAGATCTTCCAAACAATTCCACGTCTTTCCCTTACACTTTTGATGATTGCATTTGTAGCTCTTCATCGCGCAATCCTTTTCGTGGTTTTCCAGCTGTGCCAGTTTTGCTCGAAACGGACATTTTTCGTACTTACACGGATAGAGCGTTTCAAACGACACCTGTTCCATCAAAATATTGCGTATATTCTTCTTTCCGAGCACAATTTTACACATTGGACATTTTTCAACCTGCTTGTGACATCTCGCACATACTCCGTGTCCATTTTGGCATTGATAGATTGGTGGACGAATGTACTCCGTGCACACCGGGCACGTTAATATATCCAAAACGCGTCTATCCCACGTGCTGATCGCTGTAGCTGCTTCATCGATTTGCACGGGAATTACATTAACTTTCACCTTTGAATTGCGAATATTGTGCACACTATGAAAGTAGTGGATTTTTTCTTCACCGGCTGGCGAGCGGATAATGATTTTCTGTTGCTTATTTGTTGGCATGGCCTCCTCAGTAACGTTAACCTCAAACTGATTGTTTGTCTTCGGAAGTGTTAAAATATTTGCTTGCACTGCTATCTGATCGTGGGATTTAAACAAGACGATTCTAAAGATATCATTTCCATATTCAAATATATAGTTGGCAATATCATTGCGCGGCGTGAGCTGATCATTTTTGGTAATTTTATAGTAATAGTGTTTTTCGTTTAAATGTTGCAGGAAAGTGCGTTTAGCAATTTGCTTCTCCATAGTGTCCACCTTAATGTTGTTGTATATGAATGCCAAATTAAAGCAAACACTGCAAGTGGATAGTATACTCAAGTTAAGATCCATTGGTAGATCTAGCAGTAAAGAATTGGTAATATATGAAGTAAAATTAATTAAAACACATACTCACTTATAAATAATTTCAGTTAACTATTTTGATTAAATATGCAACTAGAAATAACAATATGTATAAACAAAATTGGGGAATATATTTATAGTATGATAAACAATTACCTTTGATATCAGATTTATTGATATTGAATGCATTGTAATTCATATCTTGTCTAAAATAGATCGAAAATGAATAGTTGAGTCATACATATGCTAGATAATGTCTACTTTTCATTATCTTGTTGCAGCGTTGTTGTTATAGACGCGTAGGTATGTTCCATCAAAATTCTGAAATTGATTTTAAACTTATTGCCTTAATATTTAGAGGTTTAAAACTTTTGATATAGCTTAGAAGTAAATTGTTAGGTATGCTTTCAATATTTTCTAACTAAACTATAATTGAAGCAATTTTGTGGTTTACTCCTATGCTAAAAAGAAAGTAAATTTACTTATCCATACATTTCATTTTGGTTTATATTCACCAAATTTTTATTTCGCAACACTCAGCATCATCATTCTGAATTATTCTACAGAAGTTTGAAAATTTGTTATTTCATTAAATTATCACCGACACACGTTCACAATTTAATAAAAGTGAAGTGAGTTACAATCTTTGAAACGTTAATCTTTCTTACATTTACAATATTTTAACAAATTTGCAATTTTTTTACATAAAACGTCTTCTATAATATATTAAATAATAGTAAATCAAAACTTTAAAAAATGTATAAGATATACCACCTACCGGCTAATAGCTGAATTGTTTGGCATTTACAGTTATCTATTTTTTCCATTAATTTTCGTTACATTTCAAAATTTTTATATTTATTAATGCAAGTAATTTATTTGCTGATTAATGATTTCTAGAAATATGTAAAGTACCCAAAGCGTTTATAAATCAATTTGTTTACACCATAATTCAAAGAAGTCATTAACATGTTTTAACTAGTTATCTAATAATAAATAAAGTGTAACATCAGTTATTTTATATATATTAGTACTACTATTTTTTTCTTTCTGTTGCGCGCTCATTAGTAAATGATCGTGATAAAAATTTGAATAACAATAAAAATAAGGTGGCAATTTATGCAAAAATATAAATAGCGATATGTATCGCATAATTCATATTTTCGGCGCGTCGTTTTTTGGATTTTCAGGAAAAACCACCATTGTTTTCCTAAAAGTACATGCAATAAATATCAATCAATAGACGAGGAATATGAAACAGTAGTTTTGTTGTATATTTTTCAAGTTCTGCGTTTCGCATATTTCCGCATACCAGCATTTGGCACTCGTTTCAGCCATGAACTTTTTCTAAACAATAAAAACATTATCGCTTTTTTGTTAATACACTACACATACGATTTTTTTTTGTTAAACGAAACGTAATTTTAGGAAATGATAAAATAATATTTGCAAAAAAAATCTGTCAATGAAAATAGAAAGCAATTAATCATTATTCCATAAAGCAAGCAACAACAACAATAATGTTGAAGTGAAACTAAACGTTTTGCAACTTGAAAAATTCGAAAAGCAAACAATTATCAGAAAAACGTTCATCCTTATCGCAATGAGTTGCGAGAAAAGTTGCAAAAATAGAAAAATTGTTGTGTTAACTATTGCAATTAATCATATTATAGGTATTCTAAACAGTAAAAACCATGATAAACATGAATTGAAGTGACGTTTTAAAAAGTTGAAAATGGTTTAATTAATTGTAAGTAAGGTTTTTGATAGGAAAACCTTAAGAAGTCGGAAAATCGTAAATTGAACAGGGCTCATCGAAATGATATATAAAGGAAAATTTAAAAAAAATCATAAAGCAATATGATTTGTATCTATAGGAAAAGTCTAGAAATGTGGTTGCACTAGAAATAGCATTTAATCATTAGGTAATAAGTTTGTCATTTCAAAATAAGAAATTTAAATTTAAACATTGTTTAATTTCTTGCAAATGTCTAGGAAAACCCCCAAAAATTTTTACCGTAAAACCATTTGCAATTCAATAGTGCTTGCACTGAGCGTTTGTCTGAATACGGGTGCGGTTCAAATGATCAAAAACTGTTTATTTTATGTGGAAAAACTTTAGTAGCCCACTACAATCAATCACTCTGGTGACAAGGATACCAATTCTATATTTAGAACAGCAAATGATTTAACAATTGTTTGTTTTGTCACAATGTTTTTATGAAAAAAAAACATGAATATTATTAAGGAAAATCTACTTGTTATGCAGCAGGTTCACTTCTGATAAAAACGGGGACGCCCCAGATGATAGAAAATTTCCCAGATTAAATAAATAAAAAATATGTT
>JARJDW010022852.1:0-19221 GCA_030264715.1 Adinopsis sp. GC000173 | reverse complement strand
ATTCGTATAGTGGTGCTGCTGCTAGTGCTTTCCACATATATTCACCGCCTACAACAAAGTCGAATTTGCGCAACTGAAAATTACCAAACCAACAGATGCAAATTAATCTCTTTCTCTCCTAGCAATTTGTTTCCTAACGTATCAAAAGTTTCTTATTCTTCAATTTTCCTACAGCGTTATGATATTTGCGCAAACGTATTACGTTACCAAAGCTATGTAACTTTCTTGACAATAAATTTCATTTTCAGTAAAGTTGATAGATGTTTGTGCGAGTAGTGGTAGAATATTCTAAAGTTGCACGGTCGCCTATAACAAATGATATTTGCGCAATCTTGTACGTTACCAGGCAATCTAAACAAATTCTTCAGTATGGAACTGGAAGTAAGCGTGATTTGTCTTGTTTTAAAATTTTGAACTTCCTTTTTTCATTGAATATATTTGGCAATAGTAATATACTGGGAACATCTTGTAAAAGTGCTCTCGGATGAAAGTTGTTCCGCGATCGCCTATAACAAATGATATTTGCGCATATGTTGTACGTTACCACGCTATCTAAACGAAATCCTTCAACATGGGATTGACTAAATATATTTTTTGTACATCGTTTTCTCAGAAAATGAAATTATTGATCTTGTAGAATATATTCAGATGATGGTTACACGTTGTTCCGTCCGCCTATAAATAGAGTAATGGTGCCGCAAATAATTCACACACAAAATTTACCCCCAATTGATTCATTGTTACACTATTCGATTATATATTGCCGCAATGTTGTTTTCTCTTACGTTGCCGCTCGATGGAATTTATTTGTATTCTCACAGCCTACAAACAAACTGGATTTTGCGCAGAAGTATAGAAAAAAAATTACCGTAGCCTGGACGATTCGGTCACCCAGATATAAATTATTTGTTCTAATCTTCAAATGATTCACAAATTTCGGTTTCTACCCTATAAAATACATGTTATGCCGCACTAACTACAATCATTACCATTTCTTTTTCTAATCATATGCGAGGAGGAACTGCATTTACTTTTTGATATTCATGTGAATAATTGATTGCTTTCTTTCACAGCCTACGAGACGATGGTTGCAATTTCAAATTTCTTGCTTTATATGTCGCCTATAAACAAATTAAGTTTGCGCATCGTACTGAATAACGTTACCACTTCTAATTTAGTAGTGAGATGTATGTGCGATCCAGCAATACGAATCTCGTGATTATACAGCAACCATATAATGAATATTAATTTCAAATGGAGTCTGATGAAGATCATGACAAACGTAGGTAGCCGATGATGATCGATTTGTTTCTACTATATTCTCTAGTTCCTATAATCATTTCCAAACATCGAGAGGTAATGATATTTCATACTTACATTCTCGCTTATATTTTATTTAGTTTAGAATTTCTTTATAGCAATAGAGCAGAGTAATGCATATTCCTAGATGTACCTCGCTTTGTTTTGTTTTCATGTTGAGCTTCAATGTAACATTGATTTTAGATAATATCATTTATTTACCTTGACGATCCCACGATGGTAATTGTAATTACATGCAGGCGACGGAACGAGTTGAATGTAAGTATAAAGGATATTATAATGGTTTGTATTTGCTTGCTTATATTAAGGCCACAACTGTACTGTTTGTTTGTACTCTCGTTTTCTTGCTTGTTTTGTTGAATATATAATGGTATCGAGTTTAGAGTTTAGCTTTCTTAGGTAATAATAAACAATTGCCACTTTCGTTTTGTTTGTTACGCACAGACGGGCAAGGCAGGCAGGCACACAGCATGAAAGGATAATTGCAAATCCCTGTAAAATAACTTAAGACACACGCATATTTGAGGCCATCACAATTGGCCACCAACAAAAAATAAAATCATGCATATTTTTTGTAACTTGCCTCATTACAAACAAATTCTCTGCCTCCCATATATCGTATCGTGTAATAATGGTAAATGAATAATGCGTAATACATTCCTAAGTTTCTGTACGTCTCCGCGCTTTTCCCTCACATTGCTGGTCAAATACTCTGGGCTTGATTAATCGAGATGAGATGATTTGGAAGTTCAACCTCCATAATAACAAAGCTAACATTCATCAGCATTCTATCCCTAAAGAAAATTTGCATAAAGTTGAGAGGTGCTCGAAACAATGCATTTATCATTTCTCTATTGTATTTATATATTTGTTATGCTTGTTTCGAGCGTTGAACTAAATGATTTGATATTTGTTTACCACACGATTCGGTTTAGAGGTTTGTGGGGGACAAACTGATATTTTGCGTGCGCTATTCGATACTCGGATACAATGCTCATCTCTTCCACACTTGCATTATTGTAGAGTGCAGAAATTGGACGCTCGTGTTTGGTATGGTTTGGTACTTTCAAACTGATTTGCGACACCCGGGATTTTTGAACAATTTGGTTGACCTTGTGCTCGTAGCAGTTGTGCCTTCATCATTCAACTTCAACAGCGTGTTGCAGAGGTTGTTCAAACATGTAAAGTCAAAATAATTAATACAAAGTAATTATAGAAAATTAATATTTTTTATTCTTTTTTCTTTTCTTTAATCAAATATAGATATTTTATTATATTTACACAAATATATATTTTTTATCTGCTTGTAATAAAAATTAAATTAATTATTCTAAGTGAAATAAAAAAATATTAGTGATACATATTACAAACCAAGCAATAAGGTTCCAACGTATCCACTTAACATTAATTGGCTCGCTCTGAATGGCCTGCCCATGGAAGGGACTGGAATTAAAAAAGTCTACATAATATCACAGTTATATATAACATGACCAGAATGGCGCAATATCTTTACATCCACAATTGCACTAATTAATTAATTACGTAACAAAAGAATAATCAATGTGTTTGTTATCTAGCTACAATACATTTAACTTCCTTTAATTGTAACATAAAAGTATTTAAACTAGTTAGTTCCTCGCAGGTTTGCGTATTCCATTCGTGTTGTTTATTATTATGAGGTGTACTACTCCATTTTGATTTAATTTGATGCCATCTTTGCTTACGTAGTTGCTGTTTGTGACGCAATTCACATTCCGCGCGAGTAAGAGCATAACGTAATACGGCCTCAGTATATAAATTAGAACGACGTTGTCGTTTAAAAATTGTTTTCTTCGTCCTAATTTGATTTATCCAATTAGTTAAATCGCTTGTTTTTGAATACATTTCTCTGCCGTGTAAGACAACACCCATTTTTGGTTTAATTTGTGATTTAATAAATAGTAATTTTGACTGGATTTTTGATAGAATTACTATTATTAGAGTAATGTAACACACCTGTATAGCGTCTTTTTATGGTTAAATTACTGTAGCTGCTTGTAGATCTTGAAAGGGGTGATGCAACCACAAAATGGCGACGCAGCAGACGATTCTTGAACACCAAACAACGACGATGGCAACCACAAAGTGAAAATGGCGACTCCTGCACGCACGTATTTATACCAAACCCCCACCACTACTTTGTATTCATACGCTCAAAACGAACAAATAGCACCAAATAAATGAACACACAATGCATAAAAATAAAACTATTTTAATGCAATATTGACTTTCTATCACTAATTGAATCTATTTAAAGATGAATGATGCAAATTGATGCGAATTATTAACAGTAAATGATATTTTTCTAGAAATTGTTGATTCTCCGTTATGGCGATGTCACTTTTTTGTTTTCGTGACGTCAAACACGTTCCTACTACGATTTCTCAAGCGTATTTATAAATNATGTGACGTATACAAACAATGAATAATAACCAATTCTTTTTTTCACAAACATTTTTGTACAAAAACGATAATAAATGAATATTTAACAGTCATTAATTTAATATACATTTACGATGATGCTTCATTCATTATTGTTTTCTGAAATAGATAAACGAGATTTTTATGACGTATGAAGAATTCCCGTAATGCAAATATTGTTTTTGTACTTAGAATTCTTTGAAATCATGTTATTTTAGCTAATATCATTTATATTTGAGAAGCAAATATGTCCAAAACCCTATTGCAGATTATTTTATTGTTTAAATAATCTATAAATGGATGAGTTATACAATTCGACGATATATTTAGTTTATCATTTATATCTACAGGTAAAGTATGGAAATACTATCAAAGAGAAAATGACAAAACTGAACATTTTAATACCCTCAGGACAATTTTTATAGAAACTAAATATTATATCAACTTAAATCGGATGCTAGTGCACTAATATAATTTAATGCTGTTAAAATCTGTTTATCTGAAATTTGAATCCAATAAATATAGTTATATTCTTCCACTAAGTGTGAAAATTATATTATGCACTAGTATTTTTGGTAAGTAATAATTTTCTCTTCGGCAGATAAAGAACGATTCGTTGGTTTTTACAGAAATAATATTTAACGCTCAAAAAAGTTGAGCTTTGTCAACCTTATTTAATAATACCTGAAAATATAGATAATAGACACAATATACTGCTGAATTGTAACACTCTTCTACAGTGGAACCTCGAGTTACGAGCTGCTCAACATACGTGCTACGACTCGGTACTAATATTCTATTTGAGAACCGAGCTGAATGCCGAGATACGGCTGTAATTTGTATGTTTAAAAGTGTTGCATTATTAATTTATAATGTGCCTCGCTTGAGATACGAGTTGATTGAATTACGATTCCGCTATGGAACGTACTAAAACTCCTATCTTAAGGTACTACTGTATTTATATATTATTTAAATAATAAAATAATATATAATATGCTTTCAAAAATATTTACTCTATATCTATATGCTCTTTTACAATTACTATAGATGAAAAAAATCATCATTTAAGCTAGCATTTTGGTTAGAGCTACTCAGCATTTAATACAGCATGACTCCCGATTATTCATTACGCCAAGTATTATTTTTATTGCACATGGGATCGAACAATAATTGTCTGTGCATAGTAGGTAGGTATACGTAATTTATCGATTTCCTTTTTAACCTTACGTTAGGTAAATTTGATTAATATTGTTAGTTTTTTTGATTTTATTTGCCTTCTTAAAAATTAAACTTACTGCTATCGCCCATTAAGTGCTTTGTCCTCATGGAAATGTGAAGGAAGAATTTAGTAATTTAGATATAAATGTAAAAACTGAAATAATGTTATTATTTATCACCTTGCGATCTCTGAAGTATGGGCAGGTAAAATTTTAAACTTTCGTATTGTGTTGCACTATCGAACGTATTTTAAAAAAAAAATTTCCACGAACTGCAATTTTTCGAGACCCGTGCTTACCTGTATTTAGACAGTTTAGACTGTTTAGTTAAAGTAGGCAAATTTATTATTTATGGCATGAATTAATTTCAGGTAAACAAAATTTAGTTTTTGATTTAATTTAATTTGTCTATATTTCATACAGTCTCACTTTTGTGACTTATACACGATAATCCAATGAATTATAATTGCGTATAATCGGGAATCTGCTGTATGTCATTTATCTTAAATCAATTGTGTTCTAAGTACAAAAACAACATTATTCATAACCCTATTATGAAACAAATGCGGTCTTCCCTCACGGGGCAACTGCAGTGTTGCAAATTCTCTCGCAAAGATCTCACTTGTTTACTAACGTTGTTATGAAAACTATACCAATTCTTTACCTTAATCGGTGAGAAAGCGTTAGTTAATTGCAAGCCCAGACTGCGCACCAGTACGACAGGTAAAAGTTCGGTATTGTAAAGCCGATGGAGGCCGTCGATTGCAAGCATTGTGGGTACATTCCGCCTTTGTCGTTCGCTTTCGTATACCTTCAAATCGTTGAGGTTCCCTTCGTAACAACAAAATAAACAATACAATCAGAGCCGGTTTTAAGCCATCAGCGGGTAGTAGACAAAGTACATAATCCGGGCCCTTTCAAATAGCTCGCATATTTCAAAAGGAGATTGAAAAGGGGGTTTGAAATATCAAGATATTTGCATTTTTTAAAATTCACACAAAACTATTTCTCAATTACTTTTAAAATATTCTCTCACGAAGGAATTTAATTTTTTATTCTTATTTTAATCGCAAGGCAGAAAGGAAGTGAAAAATCGCTCATTTCATGCAAACCTAAGTCGACATTTCTGCCAAGAAAAAACTTATTTTTACATTATTGTATTGTAATTGCGGGCATCATCAGGACTAAAACCAAAAAGTACAAATATTTAATATGTTAAAAAAGTTAGAAGTTAATCAATTGTAACAAAACTTACCAATTTGTGTAAAGTTATTCAATCATTGGTGTTCTGAATTTGGAAGTGCAGTTGGAAGCAAAAAGAAAACAGTAATTGTACAGAGACATATAAGCAGCAGCAGTTTTTATAATAGTTACAAATACACATTCATTTTTTGTGTTTTATAAATATCACAGATTCTACGAGTGTGGTCACTCGTCACTTCTTATACTTGTTCTTGTACAGTTATGATGAGCATGATATAAATTAATATCATAAAGATTTATTATAATATTAATTTACGTGTATATTATCGTTATTATGATATAAAATAATAAAAATTGAATATGTATTTGTAACTATTGTAGCAACTGCTGCTGTTTGTATGTATGTTTTCATTATATGATTATTTTTGTACAATTTAGTAAGTTTTGTTACACTTATTTAACTTTTAACTGTTAACTTACTATTTTAATTATTGTCAACATTAAATAACTCTACCCTTTGATTGTAGTCTTAATAATGGAAACAATTACAACTCAATAAATAAAAATAAGTTGCTTTAAGCCGAATTGTCGTCTTAGATTTGTATGAAATAATTGAGTCAGTTTTCACTTGCCCTGCGGTTAAATAAGAATAATTTAATTAAAAAATCAAAAATAATTTTTTACTCCAAGTTTCCTCATTCTTAGAAAAATCCAATATAGTGTAAATTTTTTTAAAACGGACCCAAATGTGCATGGCTTGTTATTTGGAAGATACTAGATATTTCCTTATACTTATAATAAGAGAAATAGTTATTTAGATCTGAAAAATAAATATGTACTGTACTTGTATGTATGTACAGAAATGAAAGGATATATCTGAAATTTCTAATCACTTCTCTTAATTATCCTTTAAAATGTGATACCTATTTATTCCACATTCTGCATTTTAAGCAAAATATTTAAAAATTTGGCACATAAATGGGGCTCAAATCAGGTCCCCCTCCAAATTACGACCCTTAGACATTTGCCTTATTTGTCTATTCATTTATCCCCCATTAAAAAAAAGAATGCTTTTCTAGATGGGATTGATATTATACCTAGTTTATCCCCCTTGTATAATCCATCGCTGATGGCCGCATTCAAAGCGTACACGTCACCGAAGCCCAAATTCACACCCTGCCCTGCCATGGGATGAATACGATGCGCAGCATCGCTACAAGAAAAAAATTCAAATTGAACATGCATATATCGTGGATACAATACCAATCATGTTTTCATACCCAACCAGAGCAACGCCTGGCGCTACGTAGTTCGTAGCGTGGCCAAAACCAAGCGGAAATGAGGCGCGACTACCCTCGTCGATGTTCGCCACACTAGGCGGCAACTGACGTACAGCATTTGAAGGAAAATCGAACGCTTTGAGTAGATTATTAATACCGCGCGTTGCATCACCAATAATACTATTCTTTTTGTACTCCTTCCACTTGAAAAAAAAACATAACATAAACTTAGAGATCAAATAATCAACTAGTAGTGCGTTCGGTAAGTACTTCTGGGACATCTAGATTCTTTCATTCTACTTCCCATAACTTCACGTACATACGAATGCTTACGAACTTACTCAGTTCGTCGTCTGCAATCTATTATGTCGTTTAATCAAGAGTTATTTTAATATCAAATTAATTTTATTAATAAACCATGGACCCTTCGAATACATCTGAAATTATCTGCACTCATGTGACAAAAAACCAAGAAGCTCCAGATGTATTTACCGGATGCACTATAGATAGAGAAAATATAGTCTATTCAAAGTTTCACGTCACAGTTTTTAATTACGTCATGTTCATCCAATGATATATCATTGGGTTCGTTGTTCATCGTTGTCAAACATTTTTATCTCTCATTTTAAGATTATAGGAATTTTATATTTCGTTCAATTATAAATTGAAATATGTCTGCTTAACTCTGTTATGTTAAATGATGTTGGTATTGCAAAAACTGCTGAGTATGAAGTGAAACTCTTGTTAAATTGAACAGACTATACTTACCAAAGCCTCGTTGACTGCATCCACAAATGTTTCGTCGTTTAACGTCATCAGTTTTTTGGCATGCTCGGTGCTGGTGGACCATACCAATGAGCTAATGTTCTCTTTTAGCTAGAAATGCAATCAATTAACAACATTGACAATGATGATCATATAATATTTACTGGGAGTAGTGCTATAGGTCCATCTGGTAGGAAACGCTGCCAAGCCACCACATTCATTTCCGCATCCTTTAGGTGGAGTGTGGCTACAACCGCCATTTGATGATAGTTCCATGATAGGTAACGCACATCCATTGCTTTTCGTACCTTCGAATTGGCCCCATCACAGCCCAACTAAAAATATATATAATCAAGTTAAATCACTAAACATATAACATTCATTATTTAAAAGATCTAAAGTGTAAGAACGCCCCAAGATAATATTCATAAATATATTTGGGTATATTTCATACCATATATGTATATTTAAACGTCTTTCATCTGCCCGTTCATCATCAATACATAGAATGTGCAGTAAAATATAGAAATATTTAAAAATTATTGAATTTATGCAAGGATTTCCCCTCTTAGTGTATATTTTCAACATATTTAAATTCTGATATATAAAAAAAAGATAAAATCCATTAATATATTATGCTAATTTCTCAAATTCAAAATGAAACACATTTAAAAGCGCACTTTGGCAGCCTTCAGAGCTAAAGTAATAGTTTAGAATTATTTCAACATAAGCGGTTTTCAATTTGTCCATCTTTATTCAATGCATAGAATATCAATCAAATATGATGTGCATAATTAGTTATTTCCTTGACATTTGGCTCTTTTATTTTATGAAAAATAGTTCATTTAATCAATTTCTTTGAGTTGACAACATCCGGCCTATCGCAGCTTCACTGAAAATGTTTATTGAATTCATTGAATTCGAACTCACAAGGAGCTGTTTTTATGTTTATATTGGATTCAGATTCAACAGAAAAACATCACATTCATTATCCCTTTGTAGAAAAGCAATAATCTTATAGTTTAAGAGAGCACTTTTTTTACACGAATTTAAAATAACACCGTTGGCAATTTGGCTTCTTTCTAGGAATTGTTGTTTCAATGATATGTTGAATATATAATAACTGTATACGAGAGGTAATATGACAACGCTGAGAAGAAGCATGAAGTGAGTGATTATTAATTGTAATGATAATATGTATTTCCGTAATTTCTAAAAATTATAACAGTTTTGCTCGAGGCAAATTGGAAATAGTTATGAAAACAATCGATCAAGTGACTTAAACCAAATTTTACTGTTCAAAAATTTCTACAGTATGGCGGTTAAAGGGATATCTCTTAATTTACATATTTGCACCCTGTTAACGAGTTTAGGAATTACACCACTTGTAGTACACGTCCTAGAGAAGCAAATGGCATCAAAATTTATTTTGCCGCTTGACGCTTGTTGCATAACTAGGTCCAATTGTGATAATTTTTTTATGTTTGAATATTGTCCATATTTTTATTAGCCAAAAGGTCACTGTATGTAATAGTATTTATAGTTTATAATTTTTTTGCAAAGAAAAAGAAAAGGTTTTTACATGTCACATATGTACGGTTTTATAGGAAAATATATATTTTACACGGTATTTATAACTTGTGAAACATATTTCCACTTTTATATTATTCAATATATTGCATGAATGTTTTACACGATTTTCTTGGAAACATATTTACCGTGTAAAAAAGGTGGTGTGCAATTTGTTAAATAATATACGCAAATATAGAACTTTAAGCTCACTTTGACAGTATCTTATTAAAGTAATATGCAGTTATTTCCACATAAGCACTTTTTGTGTCCATCTTTGTCCGATTTGCATCAAATTTGATAAATAATAATCGACAAATTCATTTATATTAAACAACTACCTTCTTCGTTTTGTCTTAAATTATCTCATTTGATTAAAATTTTAAGTGGAATGGTTGCAAATTTATGAACAATACAACACTCCCACATTAATACAATAATATGTATTATTTATAATTTTAGTGCAATACCAATTTCACCGATCTCACTTCATCAAATGAGAAGATAAAACGAGCGGTAATGTAACGAAAACAATAATATTATTATTGCAAATATTTACGCCGTGAAGTCAAAGTGAAAAGGAACGACCGGCTGGACGTGTAACATCATCATCTCGAACTGTGTCGGGAGAAAACGCGTGCGTTTGTTTATACAAAAAAAAAGTTTTATTTTAAAGTTTATTTACACATTGATCTAAATTGGTCCCATATTAATAACACGCCAAAAAGAACGCGTACCTACCACCCATATACAATGAATTTATTTTGTAATATGCTGAAAGCGCATCGGACGACGCGCGCGTTTTTCTCCGCTCCGTTCCGACCGATCCGCAAAAATGCACGACGATGTCGATGATGAAATCGACGATGACTTCATCGAACAACAGCACCAAGCGAATGTCACCGATAATGATGATTTGGCGAGCATCTCCAGCGAGGAAGAGGAGTGCATCAATACGGTGGTGAATGAGCGTAGTATACGGTATGGGCAGGCAATTTGGGGCGCCGATGAAGTGTGGTCCGATTTACTGGTAAGTGACATCCTAATGAATGTGAAGTTGATTATCCACGAACTGATTAACCTCTTTGCGGGCTATCAAATGTGCCAAAAGTTACATTTTAGAATACACTTCCGATTATCTGCGAGCGTTTTATTTACGATATCGATATGACTATTACCATTAGCCTTTATTTATTTATCGATTCAACAATCATTCTACAATAGTCATTGTTAAAGTCCTTCATGTTAAAATTTGGAAGTTAACGTCGTGCTACTTATTTGCGTTATGTATTCATTAATAATTTGTTTGATTAGTGTTTGGATGGTGCCGAGCCCATTTTGGAATGCGTTAAGCGGCGGAGTATTGAGACGCTGCTGGGACATCGCGCCGCATTAACCACTGGCGTACTTCTAGCGGCACATCTAGGCAAAGAAGCGATTTTGAAGGATTTGCTTTTGGTTGGCGGCTTGGTGAATTGCACAGACCGAAATGGAAGGTATTTATGAATCTAACACAAATAAATAATTCATCTGGCAGTTTGTTGAAAAATTCATTATAAACAAACGTGAACATATCAATCAGCATATTTGTATTATAAACGCGATTTTGATATGTTTTTGTTTTACTAACAATCCACTAAAAAATTTATAAAAAATATAAAATATTGATAAAAAATGCAATTTGACATTTGATTAGATAGCCCTACAAACAATGTCCATGCAAATAATATTTCCTTCCAAAGCAATCCAGTTATATTAAATTTCGTCTAACATTACTGCGCAATTAGTAACGTCGAACTTGTTTTCTAACAAGCGATTAATCTTTAATTGTCAGCGCGATAATAAAAGTGAGCAAGATGTTTAGTAAAACAAGCGATCCGGCGTGTTTAAACAAGCTACTAAACTTTATACGCATTATTTATAGATCGGCATTGCATCTAGCCACGCACGCCGCGCACATCGAATGTATGCGAGTGCTAATCAATCATGGCGCAAACGTTAATCAGCTGGACGATCTCCAAAAGGTGACGCCGCTGCATTGTGCAGCGTCGAACGGTAATGTGCAATGCTTGCGATTGCTAATCAAGCACGGCGCTGATGTTAATTCGACGAGCAAGACGCCGGTGCACTACGCGGTGGAAAGTAGTGCTATGGATTGTGTTAGGGAGCTATTGGAGAGTGGTGCAGCACCCAACTATGTTCGAGTATGAGTATACATCGAATTGTCCCAGACCACTCAATATACTAAAATTATTTTAAAAAATATGGCAGAATCCTGATCATATTCACAATATTTTAAACTTAAACCGAAAATGTAATTTTCAAAGCGTTACAGCCCCATTTTACAAAAATATATCAGATAACTTTAATTAGAAAGAACATTGGTCTGGATTGATTTTTAAAATTATCTTATTGTAAAATAAAAACTCTAAACGGATGTGGTCTGGATATCAGTAGTGTTTATTTCATAAATAATTAGAAATGTATTTGTTTTAGATATTCTCAGAAACACCCCTACATGTTGCTGCATCCCTCGGTGCGGTAGAAATCATTGCCTTACTACTCAAGCACGGGGCATCAGTCAATGTACAATACGGCCGCGATAAACAAACACCACTCCATCTAGCCGCCGCTGATGGTACACCAGAAAGCGTACGTTTACTCGTTGAAGCCGGCGCTCAGATCACCACACTAAACAATCGCCATCAGACGCCTCTACATTGCGCCGCACTCAGTCAAGCATCGGAAATCGTCGATTATCTACTTAAATCCGGCGCAGATCCGAATTTGGGCGACATTGACGGACGAACACCGCTACACAGCGCCATCGTTAAACTATCACGAGGATGCGAATCGATTCGATTACTAATTGCTGCCGGTGCTGATGTTAATCGGCCGGACAATTTCGGGTACACGCCATTGCATCTCGCCGCCCTTAATGAATTCGCACACTGCGTTTTGTTGCTAATTGGGCATGGCGGTGATGTGACGGCACGTACGAATGGAGGTGTATCAGCGCTGACGTTTATCTTACGTCGGACGCCTTGTGTGATTCCCAAGTATATTGGAAAATTCGATGATGCAATTCAACTAACAGATCATGAACTTGGTGATGTCGATTGCGAGCTAAAACTAGATTTTAGTGTACTTGTTCCCGTTAACAATAAGGGTGAAACCGAATTGTTATTGAATTTCATCGAAGTGGGACACAAAGCTGTATTGAAACATCCACTGTGTGAAACATTTCTATTTCTAAAGTGGCGACGGATTCGTCGCTATTTTCTATTTTCCTTATTCTATCACGCACTCTTCGCTTTCTTGTTCACCTCCTACGTGATTGGTGTATTTCTACGCGACTGCAAATCGAATTTACAGGTGACGCTATTTAGTCGTGTGGGACCATTCGCAAAGCCAAAGCGACAGCCATGCAACATTGTGCTGTGCATTGAGGTGATCGGTTATCTGCTAATCACACTCAATTTAATGCTACTAGCCAAGGAGGTATTTCAGATTGCACACAATTGGCGCAACTACATCAAACAGTGGGAGAATTGGTTGCAATGGTTGATTATCATCGCCGTGTTTTGTTGCGTCGCACCAATGCAGGCCAGTAGCGATATACGCGACTCAATCTACACTTGGCAGCATCACGTCGCAGCAATTGGCATCTTTCTCACATGGCTCGAATTAATGATGATTGTTGGTCGCTTTCCCATATTCGGATTGTACGTACAAATGTTCACAACAGTCGCCGTCAACTTCTCCAAGTTTTTGTTAGCCTACGTCTGTTTGCTAATTGCATTCAGTTTGAGTTTCGGCGTTTTATTCGCAAATTATCCAGCGTTTAATAATGTGCTACTGAGCGTGATGAAGACGTTTATCATGATGACCGGCGAACTAGAGTTTGAGGACATCTTTCATAATAGTCGTGAGCATCCGATTGAGTATCCGGTCACAGCGCACGTGGTATTTATAGTATACGTACTGTTGGTGACGGTGATTTTGACGAATTTAATGGTTGGGTTGGCTGTGAGCGATATACAAGGCTTGCAGACGAGTGCCGGTTTGGATCGTTTAGTGCGCCAAGCACAATTAGTAGCACATTTAGAAAGTATGTTATTTTCACGTCTATTAAATTGGATTCCCAAAAGATTATTGACATTTCTACACCAGCATGCGTTATTATTAAGAAGAGCAAGAAATAATGCATTATATTTGCGCCCAAATGATCCGAGGGAAGAACGCCTACCCAAGGATTTAATCAAGAACGTCTATGAACTGGTGGCAGAGCGCAAGAATCGCCAAAGACGGAGTCGCAGCTATAAAAACGCTAAACTCTCACAACGCTCCAATGTGTCGCATAAAGAATACATCAATCTGGATCGCTACACGAAAAAATTCAATGTCTACTATGATGTAAATGACACTTACCAATAGATTACACGTATACCTATCACCATTCTCCATCCGTATTGTAGACATCTTGCTTTTTGCCGTTTCTAATTCATATTCGGCAATCGCTGCATTGTATACTATTTCAACGTTATCACAATTTTTCACCTCCCTCATTGCCGCTTCTAATATTAGATTGTTCTCGACGATGTACGCGATGCTATTATCAAAATCGTCGTTTTGGAATTCGATCATCGCATCTGATATTGCATCCCAAACCTATAAACGTTAGCAAATTGCGATATTTCCTAGCTGTAAGTGGGTGAGCCCAAAAGAAATCGAACTAAGACATTTTTGCTAATATTCAGGTATTTTCCGAGGAATTTTCGATGCGTTTCGACCGGGAATACCTCGGGAAAGGCGGATTCTTTCAATTTCCAGTAAAAACGCAGAGAAAATCAATTCCACCCGCCTGTTGAATTTTCTAGTTTTTTTTATTTTTATGTTTTCCATTTGATTTTCACAGGCTTTTCACCGGAAATTGATAGAATCCACCATTCCAGAAGTAATTCTGGTCGAGAGGCATCGAAAATCGCTTGGAAAATACGTGAAAATCAGCAAAAATCTCTCAGTCCTGTTTATTTAGATACCTCCACGTATTATGGTTTATTTACCTGCATCCGTTTTACCGTACCGTATCTGAAAAGCTCAATATGCTTCCATGTTTCAATTTGATTGAAGAGCTTGTATGTGCTTGGATTGAGAGCCACAACGCGATTGCTGTATTTATCTTCTTTGTTATTTAGATTGAGTTCTTTTGGTTTGTCGCCTTCGAGCATTAATATTCGCTTCCCATTTAATATCTTATTCTTGCCTAGAATATTAATTAATGTTTAAACATTATCGAATTCGTTTACAATTCGAACTCACCTAAAGTACAAGCTAAAACGATGCCTACCATTCCACCCCCGGCAACGATTATATCATAATGTTTCTGTTGTGTGCAATAAAACCGGCTTCTTCTAATCAACGGCAGGGAACGTTTCGTTATTATTTCTAATAATGCCATTTTATTTTAAAACGTAAGATCTGACGAAAATGTTAAACAACAATTTTATTGGTTATGTTTTTTGAATTCTTTGCTTTTTAATATAAGACGTGCGTGTACGAACGTGCAAAGTTTCGACTTTTTCGACTAAACATTTTGCAACTACAGTATCAGCAACGATGTATGTTGGGTTATATAATAATTATAATTTAAAAATGCATTGCTTAATTTATTTACAAATAGCCCATATTACGCAAATAGTTATTTATCGAAGTTGAATTTGTGGAAAAACACTATTAAAATATTTTTTGTTGTATAGGATCAATCAATTATCGATATATCCTTGACATTTGTATAATTTTTGGTTTAGTTTGTGGTAATTTTATCATTTTGGATTATAAATAAGAAATTTGTTTGGTCTCAGATACAAGTCAACAAATGAACACAAATTGTTAAGTCTATTATTTAATGAATATTTTCAAACTGTTTTCATACATGAGTAGGCAAAAAAATTGTACGCAGTACATTTTGATAAGTTCTACAATATTTAATGCATATTTGTTTATTAGTTTTTGTTTAGCATTCAATTGAATCAGGAAAAAGGTGTAATTTTTGTTAAAATGGGTAAACACCAGTTTAGAGAATTAATAAAACACTATTTTTAAAGGCCAAATCGGCGAACAAAACTAAAAATTAACTAGTGAAGCATTTTGGTGAATCTTGACCAGTAATTAGAACCATATGCAAGTAGTTATTTTAAAAGGTTTGTTGTGGTCAAATTAGCACAAATATTGTTGACCGTCCTATCATTGAAGAAATACGTGATATGGTGTTAGAGGATAAATGAGCGAACGGGTGCCGCGATTGCTAAAAATTGAGCAAAAACGGAACCGTGTAACATGTTCGGCTGCAGTTTTTGAGTTATTTTGACGCAATCTAGTGGATCGAAGGTATCGTTTCATGATTGTAGATGAAACATGGATACAACAAAACACGAAGAAAATGAAAGAACAATTGAAATAATAATTTGACAGAGATGAATCCGCACAAAAGAAGGCAAATAGGTTTTTCTCCATTCAATCAAATCGCAAACATAAACTAATAAACAAATATACATGAAATTGTGTGGGTTCCTTCAAAAGATGTATCTAAAGAAAAATAAGTTCGATAAATGTAAAAGCTGCATCGTTTTAAAAATTGCACGGGCTTATCAAATTACCCACGTATGTATTTTAACACGTGTTTCTTTATCGTCAATCTAAATTCTCAGTTTCTACAACAAGGTCTCATTAACTTTTAGTAAATACATATTTGCGATATTTTTTGAACATGATTCTAAGTTTATTAATTAGTTCCGTTACTTTTTTTTTCATAGGTTGTCCGACAAGGGCTGTTTGAGAGTATTCTGGATTGTCTAATTATAGAAACTTGATGATAAATTATGGAAACGCCAACATCGACGCTTTGTAAATCTCAACTTTTATTACACCGATTCGTGTAATTGCAGGTAAATTAACCGCACATTATTTTCATCTATCCCACTTATATTGAGCAAAGAGCATTGAGTAAGGATATATCCTTACTTTAGGCAAAGTGGCAAATGCAACGCAGTTCATTTTTGAATATTGTATGGATTATTTATAAAATTAATTTTACTTACAATAAAACAGGTGGTACTTAGATTTTTTTTAATTAACCAACACTTGTATCGTATAAAAATGAACAACTAGCGTTGATCTTAACCTTGCTATAGGAATTAAAAAAAAAACTAATTAAACTATTCACACTGCATCTCATTCCGACTCGGTTCTTGAGAATTGATAAAAAATTGATTTACGTCATTTTCAAAGCTATATGGATTTTATCAAATTAACAACATTAACTTAAATTCTGTTTCACGTGCGTTTAATGTGTATACTATAGATCAGTGTTTCTCAATGAAACATAACCCCTTTAATTAAATCATTTGACATATCGCTCCGTTGTTGAAACTTTGTATTGCGTTTATTAGTTTCAACAAGAAAAATGTAACTTCTTTTAATTTGAATTTAAAACCAAGTAACAAGAAAATTTTAGAAATTAATCCAAACTTTTAAGCTAATCACTGCTATACATGTTTAAACCAATGGCATAATTGAACTAGAGCAAAATAATTAGAATAAAAACCAGCTAAATCTTTGACCTTTTTAATAGTTTATATTTTTTAATATATTCTGAATTACATTTTATCTATTTTAAAAATTCTGATGTTTGTTTATGGCAATTGACAGTGCCCACAAAGATATAACAACTATTGGATGGCGGTTCAAAATTAAAGCATAGGTAACTGTCTTGGCCATTTGTCAGATATAGTGCTTAAGAAAACTTAGAAGGACATATTCAACATTTTCACTAAAACGGGTAATACTTTGGATAACAATGTGGGTAATATACGTATACGCTGGTGAACCACATACTTTGTGTAGTATTGGGTAATATATATATCCTTACTTTACTATTTTTGTGAACCTTACCCAGTGTTTTACTCTCTTTAATAATTTTCTCAAATTATTGGAACTAATTAATAATATTAAGGATATTCAATGGTAGTATATAGATAGTGTATAACTAAGAGACTGACATTTTTGTTTACGCACAAGAACTTTATAAGCCAGTTGCGTTTACGCTAGTAGATGAGTAGTCCCATGTTAAAGAAAATGACGTCATCAGTAGACCGCAGAGTCTGACCTGCCTCGAATGAATTTGACGCAACCAATTTTCGACAACTTTGTGCAATAAATCGGGCGTAATCAAAACAATTTTATACGGGTGTAATTTTAATCTTTTTCAAAATTCGCCAAGTTGTTGTTGTAGAGTCCTAACTCTTGAGCACGACCAGGAATTGATAAATTTAGATTGTCTGCAACACCTAGTTCTTATTCTCAACAGTTTTTACATCACAAAGAGTAAAATTACTTTAAGATTTTTTAACGATGCGACGAATGCCAAGCACAGTAGGGCGTTTATTTGGACTAAAGTTTTCGCAAGGTGTACGAAAAGTGTTCACAAGAGAACGACCATTTTCGTCAAGTTTTTAGACAATAATCAAAGTTTTGAAGCAAGTATTTAACCATAATGAATTGCTAGAGTTTACTGAACATAAATGACACCTATTGACAGGTGTAACTTTATTAATATAGTTATTACATCATTGCAAAATCATATCATTCTTAGTGGAAAACTCTATATATTCTTACTGTTCTTACTCAATGGTAGTATATAGAGAGTGCATAACTAAGAGGCTGAAATTATTGTTTATGGCCAAGGACTGTAGACAACACTGTAGTTGTGTTTACGCTTGAAGATGAGTTATTCCATGTTAAAGAAAATTACGTCATTAGTAGACCGCAGAGCCTGTCCTGCCCGTTTATGTCGTCGTCATGACAATATGTTTATTTCAATATTTTATGTCATTCAAATTAGAGTGTCAATTAAATTTGAAAAATTAATAATGATTGCGTACGTGTGATTTGATTAGTTATTATACGAATGGTTCGAATTTCCGACATTGTTTAAGTCATAAAAACAAAGACAATAAAAAACTTTAGTGCGCATGAGTTATTTGAGATTGAAATTTTCAAACACGAACATCGAGGGAGTAAATTAGTTGCTTAGTCGATATAAATATCACTTCATAAAAACATGCCTAACTTTCCCTTGCTTACAAAACAGGCCTAAGAATTACCGTTGCTTGCAATGGGCTGCGTCCAGTACTTATATAATGTTGTTGTGTTACATTGTATTGGGTCAATCCATTGAAAACGTGCAAAAAGTGCCGCGATCACCTTTTCCAATTTTCATGAAATTTTAAGTATATATAACTTCACTATTCTATACTACATATCAAGCATTCATAATGCCCAATTATAATTAGTTTAGAAAATATACCAATTTGAAGTTCGAAAAGCAGGCAAATTTTGACATATTT
>JARJDW010022849.1:0-10570 GCA_030264715.1 Adinopsis sp. GC000173 | reverse complement strand
ACTCGTCCAACTAGATTTCCAACAACCCAACAAGCCTACTCACGGTCCGATTTTGGATCCAACTTTGACAGTTGGACTACTAGTTGGACTACAAGTTGGGACGTGAATGGCCCGCTTAACACTGACTTAGATCGTTTTACAGAATAGAATAGTTATAAGTTACCAGTTGTGGGTTAGACTGATTTGCTGCTGACACTCTCAATTAGGGTTTTTTTGGTCCGACTACTCAGGCTCCGACTCGCTGAGTTTAGAGGGAAATTCTCGGTCTAATTCGGTTCTAATTCTTAAATCCGGGTCTTATCATTAGTTAACCTTTGGGAGTACTTCGAAACACCTTCTGTTAGTCAAAAAATCATTAATTTTGAAATGTATTGTCTTATTTTCACAATTTAGTTTGGCCGATTGTACTTATAGAGCAATCTCTAAACTTGCTGAAGAGCACGATATGTTTTATATGTAGCAGAATCGAGAACAATTTTTAAAATATTTTGGCAATTTACTGTTGTAATAAAATAAAAGCAATTGTGAATATACATAGAATTTTGAATAAAAGACAAATATCTTTTAGGACTCGGACCCGGACTTGACGGCATCCAAAAATGTCAAATCTTCCCAAACCCTAGTCCCAATCAGCAATATTGAAATAAAATATAATTAGAACTTGATTTACATTAAAATTTGTTGAATTATTCAAGAAAGGCGTTTAAAATTTAAGCAGTTTAACAGTATATATACCATCTGAGAATAAATTACAATCTACAATATGTGAATTTTACTGGTTGGTGTACATCGTAAATTTTAATAACATTTTAATCAATGCATAAATTATCTCTAAATTGCATTAGCTTGTGTTAATTTAATGATATTTCACCAATATTGTACAATATGTAAAACAATTTATGGTATTGCAAACATTGCCGCAAAAATGAACGGTAAAAAGGTAGGTAATTTTTAGGAACAAAAACCGATTAATAATGAGTATATTTAGCGTGCTAGTAGAGCGTCGACAACGATCTTGATACGCATGCAAATTCATATATAAGAAGCGACCTTTAACAATAAGAAATAAGAATAACAACAACAACGCTGCTTCGATTTTTCCTTCAGTGAGTTAACAATCGATCGTCACGATTTTGAAACCACTTTCACATTTTTTGCACCAATGTGTGTATGTAATACGTGTAATAAGCTTGCGTTTGTGATTTTTAGGGCATGGAGGTGTTGGTAATTAATGCTAATGAACTCACTCACCGTTGTTGGTTTGTGGTTTGATTGGAATTGGCGTTGTTGGCGGATGCGATGACATGATCAGCGGGCGGCGTCGGCGTCCGACTCGGCGTGCTATCTTCGACGCTGGAAACGGTTGACACGCTGCTGACGCTGATGCGACGCGACGTCGCTGTCGGCTGTTCCTCGTCGTCGTCGTCTGCGTTGTTGTGAACGATACGCGATGGGGCGCTGGTCGGACGCGTCGCAGCAGCACGCTGTTCCATCGGCGGCGACAGATTAATCGGTTGGAGGCGTCGCATGGATCTGCGCAGCCACGACCACTTCGTTGCCATGCTCTCGTCGATCACAACATCCTGCCCGCGACTGCCAGCTGGCCGCGCCGCGCTGGAGGCAATAATCGGGCCGATGGTCGCGCGCCACGCATCGCTTCGGCGCAGCGAGGCGCCGGAGCGTAGCTCGCACGACGACAACGGCCGGACGGCAGCATCGTGCTTAAGCACATCGAACGTGCGTAGATACTCGTCCAAGTCGCGAAGGCATTCCTCGATCGATTCGTTGCTGGTCGGATCGTCGTGCCACTCTTGCAGGCAATCATTGAGGATCTTATCGAGGCTGAAGAGGATGTTGAGCGCTTCGATGTTGTCGGACGGATCGCCGGGCTCGCTGAATGGATCGTTTGACGGCGGCGGCTGGTCGTCATTGGCTTCTGCATTGTTTGAAGCCATTGCAAAGCTGTTGATGAATTAAAGCGGATGGTGAGACAAACGAACAAAATCATACTAACGTTCTTAACCTCCAAAAATTTTAAATTAAGTTGCTAAACGATGCTTGAAAAGCATTTGGAATTGCTTTAAAAAATTTAACGAAACGTTGCCTTTGCTAAACAATATTGCGGCATTTAGAATTTTTTATACATACATAATAAAAACATGGAACTTAATGCTCACTTAGTTTTCCTAAAAAAATATCTTTGCCGCATAAGTAGAAAGTCTTTAAATCGTTTACAATAACATTAACATTCAGTTCAACAACTTGGTCTAATTCACGACAATTTTTTACTTTGTTGGAGAATGCACACGAGGACGCCAAAAATACAAACTTTCATGACAAATATTGTTTCTTTAGCGATAAGATATCGATAATAATATAATGATCGCCCAATCACGCATTACTTTTCATTTCTCAAATAAAAAGAGTGGGACAGTCAAAATTGACCGTTCGTCGCACACAACACCCAACCCTAAAAATGTATGTCAAAGTAATTTTTCTCCAAAGTTTTATAGTTTCTAACAAATTAGTCTTATAAGAACTTAGTTCAAGTTTTAAGACTTTATTACTTTGTAAATCTTGGGATTTTCAAACAATTTGTGCAATTATGTACTTTCGCGGGCGGTCTGAAAAGTTTGAAGCCTTCTCAACGTTTTAGCACAAATAATAAAATATTATATTGTCTGTTGTTTTAATTTTGTTTCTTTTTACAGGTTTTTCATAGTTTTAAACGTATTTTTGTTTCTTTTCACATTTTCACTGTTTTTTGTGTTCTTCGTCATTTATTTAGCTTTTTTCATGTTTTTCGCTGTTTTTGGCTTTATACAATACTTTCTGCTTCTTTTCTGTTTTTTGCTTTATTTCCTTTTTTCACAATTTTCTGCTTTTTTTAGTAAAAAAATGGCAATAACAAAAAAAAGCTAAAACGTCATAAAAACACAAAAACAACGTTAGAAAACTACAAAAAAAACGCGATAAAATGTAATAAAAAGTAGAGAAAAGCTCAAAAAGAAGTGGAAAAAACGCAGAAAAAACAAAAATCCTAAAAATCGTAAAGAACACGAAAAAACTTTTCAGACCACCAAATTATATACCAAATTCTGATATCAAACCTACTATTGCCTATTTCTTAATAGTGGAAAAAAGAAAAAACTGACAAATCTTCATGAATATAAATACATGTACTTAAATAATGTTCAACATTAAACTGATATGAAAAAAAAATTCTTTTTTTGCAACCTGTAAGAATTACTATGTTATTTTGTTTTGTACGTTTTTTTACTATTTATAGTTTGAAGAAAGCCATTTGCATAGATATTTAACCTGTTTTACTTAAAGCAGTTGTGAATAATAAATTAGCGCAATTTTACTAACATTTTACATTTTCGCCCCACGGTCTTTAATTTGGATCGTAACAAATTTACTTTTTTTTTCAAACTGTTTTGATATTTCTTCAAAACAGCCTGAACCATTTTGCAGTTATTATTACAGAGTGTCCGAAATTGTTATAGAGTTATAAATATTAATTACGTGATTTAAGTCAGTATTTCTCAACATCAGGTCCGCAGAAATTCGAGATATCACATTGTCATGCTTAAATTTCTTACTTGAAACGTTTCTTTATCGTTTTTTTACTCACATTTACTTTATAATATTTTATATTTGAAGAAACAAATTAAAACTAATACTATATTACTGGGCCGCGAAAAAAGTATCCGTAAGTTTTCCAGTCCGCGAATAAAATAAGATTGAGAAACACTGCTCTAAGTAGCCTAAAACTTTGTAATCCTTAATTTGGGACACCCTGTAGATTCAATAATTCTTTGTTTCTTGAAAGACGATGCGAGAATTGCATAAAAAACCCTAACAGATAGACGACAGTAGAAATTCGTTTACAATTGCGTAAATTTTGTTATTTGTCCTTTTGCGTAGATTTTTTGGTTAATTTACTTAATGCGAAATGTGCAGCATGTGAATTACAAAGTCTTCACAAATAGACAGTCCCAAAACGTATACCTGCATTTTTCTATGAAATTCACGTAACGCCTTTGAAAATAGTAGAATTAGATTTCGTATGTTTCCAAAACTGCAGCTGCGATAGCTTTTGAAATTATTTCCGCAATTCATTGTTGATCAACAAAAAACTTAGCATTTTTGCACTACCTACTTGGTATACTTAATTAATAAAATATAATGTGGGCAACAGTATTGTTTATAATTCTTTACATAAGATTAGTTTACAAGTCATAGTAAACACTAATATTCGGTGGGCGAAAGTAATATTATGATAATCATGACAATAATAATACATTGTTGTTGTATTATGGCGAAGGACTAAATACCACCAAAAAAATACTTGTAAAGTACGTTTTAAGTTTCGTGGCGCTGACTAATGTTGTAAAACAGCATGAGGTTAAGTCAGGCAAATTTAAAAGATTGAATTAGTCAAAAGCAATAACAATTTTAGCTTCTAATATGCAAATACTATCTTATTTAAAGCAGTTATGAGGGGGCTGGTTCTTATAAAAACACATTATCAAGTTTAACTAGGAATCTGTTAGCAAAATTATAAAATGTGTTTGTCAAAGTATCTACACAATAGGTAGGTAGCAAATGTGTCATTCGCGTTATTGGTGATTAAGAAGTTAAAGCGAGGAAACTTGAAACGGACTTTACTACATCATTTGAAAAGTACTGTTATCATATGAGTGTATTAATCAACATTGATATTTTACAGAAATGTTTTCAATATTTTATAATTGGAATTTGAAAAAAAAAATTATTAGAAGCATGTTGAGAAAAAATTGTATTAAATTCGCAATTTTTAAATACAGTCCAACGTTTCGAACATCAATTCTTATCCCCTTTTCACACGCTAGAATTTTGCTTGGCAGACGAGAAAAGTGACCTGTCATCCTAGCGTATCATTTGCTAATATATCATATTAGAAATATAACAGCAAATGATTTGATGGTTTTTCTATATGCCAGATAAAATGAAATGGAGCTTGGATTATATGGAAAAGAGTCACAATACGACATCAATCAAAACAACGCGCGTTAGCAAACTAGTACATAATAAAAAATTTACAAAAAAGGTAATGTTTCGTTTGTACGTACAAATGTAAGTGCATTTAATAGTAGAACTAGATACCTATAAAAAATTGTAAATTTTTATGCTGTTTGTCCCAAAATTGAACTAATAACTACTAATTTTGAAATAGGTATCGTTTTTTTCGGAGCTGGCAATAATTGATAGTTATTACCTTCTCATACCAGTAAATTATATTCAAAACAATAAAGAGAGACACTTTCTCACAATTTAAAGAAACGCAAAACACTTTATGCTGCTAATATGGAATGGTTATCATAAAAATCTTAAAAACCCCCAAATCAAATTATTTTCTATATTTTTCTCACTTTTAATAGGTTTTAACACACAATTAATCAAATTGCTGCACTTTTTCATTAAAAAACTAAAAAAAATAAAAACTAAATAATTGCTTGGAAAATTACCAAAAAATGTTAAAATTGCAGAAATATGAAGATTCACAACCATATCTTTTGATATTTTACTTATTTTCATATTTTTTAGTCACATTTTTACACAAAATTAATAGGTAATACAATAATCAATTAAATTGCTTAAAAATAGTATTAAAAATGAAATAAAAACTAAAAAAAAATGACAATTTTTAATATTCCACTAAAAACTTTAAATTTTACTCTTTTTTCATTATCGTTTCTTCATTTTGACGCACTTTTCTTCAAAAATTAATAAACTGCTATCCTTTCTAACAATTTTGAGAAATATGTATATTAAGTTTACCATAGTTTGCTTTGTGATTGTTTGCCTCGTGTTTTTAGTCATTTAAATAATAAATAATTTATCATTATAAATATTTAATAATTTTTAGACTTTTTACAAAAATGTAAAGAATCCTCCAGCTTGAGAAAACAATCAAGTCCCAGAATTTGATGAGTCTTTAAGCGAATTGCCATAAAATGAAAAATATATAGGGCGCTGAACTTTATATTGCTTTGGCATCCTTATGGCAAAATGAGCTACTGTACATACTTATTATTTTCTTCGTACAAATAATATCGTAATTCATTTAAAGTGTTTTGTCTTTCGCATATTGTTATTATTTCATTCACTTATGTTGCCTTGAATTTTCACTCTTTTGTCATGCTTTATTTGTTGTGTTTCCTGACGTCGCATATTTTCTCTAAAATATCTCATTATCCTTTGCGCTGCTGCGAATGGATGCAGTTTTAATTAATTGTGAAATAATTAAATGCGATATTTTGTAACAAAAGCGAGTGCGCTTCATTATTTTGTTCGAAAGTGTCGTCGGCTTTGTCAGCACACGACAAATTATCTATCCGTTGTCGTCAGGTCACTTATATATGAATGAATTACCATAGAAAATAAAATAAAAAAACAATAACCTCATCGTTATACTCCCGATACCGTCCCCATTTCCTGTACACAATCGCGACATGCATGTGATGTGGGTCATCTATTATTAAACAGCACTATCATTGTTTTAACGCGTTTTTGTCATTGCAACAAGACAACGAGAAGAACAACGAAAACTAAAACTGGTTATTGGCGTCGACTTAACGAAATAACCTAAATAAAATAGTGTATGCGTATGTGTGAGTACATCTAACGGAACGTATATCTAATAAATTAGCTCACAATCTCACCGCATCTCATTGATATTAAATTATCTTATCGGGGCAAGTAATGTAAACTTTATTTTATGTTTAATGTTTGCACATCGTTTCCGCGTTGAAGCAAAGCGAAAAAACCTTCAAAACGGTAACCTTCACGAAATTAATGTATGAAATACGAATTTAATTCCGCGTGCTATCTTTAGAGCGTTGCTTTGTGTGAAACGAAACGCATATTTGGCTGGATTTAATAATACAATAAATAATGCGTGGTGGACAAGCTTGGGCAACGCAATGTTTAATTGCAAAATTGCATCATTGCTTATTTTTTTGAGGTTGGAAACGAGTTTAGTATGTCAGAAATATTGGTTGCCTAGCTTGGCCTAACCTCAACGTGCGATTAGCCAACAGCACACCGCGAGTGTATTTATTTATAGACGGACGCACGCTTAGAAGACTTTCTCTAATTATATTAATTTTAAAATGTATAATATATATATATATATATATAGATAGATAACATGTATGATGAAAAATATCGGGCACGGCAGGTAAAAATAATAATAAATAAATAAACAATAATGACTACGAAACAGCAACATCCCACTGATTCAATTGTTTATTGAAACGACTGATAACACGTATTTATAGCAATGGCAAATTTCATCGAAATTTATGTAATGCAATATATGCAGTTTTACAAAAAATGATATTTATATATAAATAAACTCACCGAGTGAAAAATGCAACAATATCGAGTGCCTAATTATCTAGCTGGCATTGTCCGTCCATTAGCAATGTAGTTGTGTATCCTAGCAACCTATACAAACAACAACAACACCACTAAATCATCATCATTGCGATCGATTACGCACCACCATACACACACACACGAAACACAACACATTAATTAATTAATCAATCAATCGGCAATGCGTGTATCTGTTGTTTAAATGCAACAACTCAAAATTGTAGGTAGATGGTGCATGGAGGACGCCACCAAGCAAGCCAACGACACCAGGCAGCCAGCTCTAAACTAACTAAAAAGCTGGTTTCTCAACTCGGAGTCGTGTTGTAGCAACAACAGCCAGCCACACAACCGTGCACGTCTCTGTCTCTGCGTGAGTGTATCTACCTATAATACGTGTTGTTGTACGTGCACGTTCGCCGCCTGCCTGCTTCGAAGTGTATTGCTATGTATTGTATCGCCGGCGACTTGAGCAAACTGGTTTTTTGGGCTCGAACGAGGCAACGCTGGTTGCATACGTTACAATCAAGAATGATTAATAAATTAATTAGCTATTGGTTCGAGGTTATCTTTTTTATATATGGTATATGTATGCAAGTATAGCAATATGTTATGTTAGTTGATGTTCACAACTAGATTGACCATGCAAACAAGCGTGCTCTTACTTAATGCGTTGTTGATGTTTCTCGTCAATGTGCGCGCCGAAAAATGTGAATGCGTCCCGTACTATCAATGTTTCGACAATCAAACGATAAAAACACACGGTGAAGAGCTATTAGATGTCAGGTAAGTGTCTAATAATGTGAATTATGTTGCGCAAATTGGTAATGAACTAGAACTCGTAGATTTAGTGATGTAGCGCCGAAAGATTGCGACGCTAACGGCTTCGAAGTGTGCTGCAAGCTAAATTCGCTTATGACGGAAACCACCGTCAATTCAAAACAATCGGAATCTGCACAATGGAAAGGATGCGGCAGTCGCAACATATTCGGTATCGACTTGGAACAAGGCGATCCCGATCGCGATGAATCAGACTATGGGGAATTTCCATGGGTTGTTGCGGTCTTTCATCAAGACAGCGCGTCATCTGCGTTACGATACCGCTGTACCGGTTCGCTTATCCATCCGAAGGTGGTGCTCACCGCCGCGCATTGTATGAACAATACGCACGGTACACACTATATACGCGCTGGTGAATGGAATCAGAACACGCAGGTGGAAAAATATCCGCATCAGGATATTCAGGTCGCGCAGGTGCTTCTACATCCCAAATATAATGCAAAAACTGCGGTGTATGATGGAGCGCTACTTCTTCTCGACAAAGCGTTGATGATCACCGAAGATGTGAACGTTATTTGCTTGCCGGATGACGATTACAATGCGGCACTGAGCGAAGAATGTCTTGGAACCGGCTGGGGAAAGGACAAGTACGGTAAAGACGGCGTCTACGCGCCAATTTTGAAGCGAGTCGAACTGCCATGGGTGGATCATCACGTGTGCCAAGATCGCCTACAAACGCAATTCAATCGAAACGATTATAAACTGGATAGCAGCTTTGTGTGCGCCGGTGGACAACGCGGTCGCGATTTGTGCACCGGTGATGGTGGATCACCGCTCATCTGCAAGATCAGCGACAAGATGAACGGTAGGAATCGCTACGTTCAGGTGGGTATTACCGCTTTCGGCATCGGTTGTAAGAATGCGGTACCCGCAGTCTATGCGAACGTCAAATCGTTGCGTCCTTGGATCGAGGAGGAATTCAGCAAGCACAACTTGGAAACGCACTTTTATACGTATGTCAAATTTACGCCGCGCTTTGGCGATGTTGCTGTTGTTTAATTCAAATGACTCAGTTGATCTTTTAACCTTTATAAACATTGATTTTTTATCATTATGGAAAAACCAAGGCGAATAAAATCATTTTTGATATCAATATTGTATTATTAAGCAATTAATATTTGTTCAAATAAAATGCTTCGATTGTTCTTGCTAATTTTACTGCTTGATTGGGTTATCGATCAAAATGAAGACTTAAAATTAAATGCATTCGAGATTTTTAAAGACACCATAACTTGCAAAAATGGCAACATGTTAACTAGCGGTATAAGAATATTGGAAGGCAGGTAATTTACAAGATAGGAATTTCAAATCTAAAATTTATTGAAATGTGAATTCTTCATTTTTTAGAAGTGGTTTTACATCTCCATAAACAGAGTAAGTAACACCTAAACCTAAAAATGATTAAAATTTGATGTTTACTTTATGCCGGTCTTTTTATTAGCGTATTCACTCCATTGATATCGGGTTATATATAGACATACCAAGTGATGACATCCTACCGGCTGATGCAAACCGTTTGTTAAATTGCTGAGACTTATGCAAATGTGTAACTAAAATATTATTAAAAATAAATTAATTACTCTGACTAGGGCGCTTATTTACCATAAGGCAGGCAAGGCACCTGCTCGGGGCATACAATTAATTAGGGCCCGTAAATGATCTAAATTTGCCGCCAAAGTAAATCTGCGTTAAACAAACGACGCTATCATCAGAATGCTAGTATAATTCTAATTAAAATATTATCTATAATGTTAATGTTGTTACTTGGAATTCTATCAAACTTCCTATAAATATGTCAGAAAACTTGAAAAATGCTTCAAAATTGCGACATAACACTCTAAATACATTTAATGCAATGTTGATTCAAGCATGTAAGAGTGTTAGTTGTTGGGCTGCAAAATTTCTAACGAGTTTTGCTCAGGGCTCGTACTTACCCTGAATTGGACTTAGGTATATTAAGCATAAATTATGTGATATCGCATTTTATAATTCGGCTTACACCACTTTCAAAATAAATGGTCCAAAATTAATCCAAAGTATTGTACCAAAATATTGAAAATGTTATTTGTTTTTCTTTTTTTACGAAAAAATTGTTTTGGCTCTAAAAATAGGGAGTAGGTTTCTAAAATTTACTTAACTTTATAAAATCGGTTGTTGATAATTTAGAATGCCATCAACGCTTTACGTTGATTTGTTATGCTCTATATAAGAAAATAAAAAACATATACTCGGTAACAAATGAATTTGGACACTTAGCAAGACGCAGTCTAAAATCACAAAGGATACGTATTCATTTAACGATAGC
>JARJDW010022848.1:0-11558 GCA_030264715.1 Adinopsis sp. GC000173 | reverse complement strand
AAGACACTACACCAAATTATTAAATTTATTCAATGTTGTATACAATGAATTTTTAAAACTCATTCATTTGAGCAATTATCTTCAATCAATTTATTAGTTTATTGCAAATTTGGTTGCCTATCTCTTTAATTCACTGCACTAAAAACTAAATGTATGCCGTTTTTAATGATACATAAATGTGTCGGCGCCCCATAAAAAAACGCATCATTAATTCGTAACAAATTGACAGTGTGTAAGTATATCATGCACCCATATACCTTCGATGTTGTTTGGTTAAGTTGCAACAGTACAACAACCCCTCACTCTCTATATATAAAACAGCCGATTACGCACACAATAGAAAAGGCGGTGCGGTGTGCGCACACATGTATTGTATACACATTAAGCGCCGCGCGCGTCTATTATATTATGAAGAATCATGATGATGCTGCAACATGTCACATTATTGAATAAAGGTTAATGGGCATGTGATTTTCCATGACAGCGAGGGCTATTAATAAAATATAAAATGCGTGAGACGAGTGAATCCCCTATTTGGCAAAAAACACAAATTCATAGGTGGTTGATGATACATTTTATGGTGCAAATATATCAATTTGTATCGAAATTCACATAAAAAGAACAAGGCAATGAAAATTAATTTCAAATTTGGTTGGTTTAAAAAATTCAACGAAAATTTTTAAAGTGCAAATGTTTCTTCTTTAAAATATTTAAATAAAAATGGAACAACAGCATATGCAAGAAGAAGAGAGAAGGTGCAATATAATAATAAAGGCACAACGATATGCGCGCTTCTTTGCCGCTCTAATAAATATTTCATAATTGTAATCGTAAACTTTAAAGCAACTGCCCAACGAAAGATGAAAATATTTATTATAAAATTTATGTTTGCCCCATGCGCCCTTTTTTTCTCCTTCTCTCTCTCTCTTGTATTGATTTATATGTTTTATATGTGTACGAATGAATGAATAAAAATAAAAAATGAATAAATGAATAAAAAAATAAAACGGCGCTGGTCTTTCTCTCCGTTGATTAATTATTCAAACGCCGAACATTTATAATTAGTTTTGATTGTTACAAAATTTATTACAATTTAGAGCAAACAACAACAATAATAACAAATACGAAATTTTAATGATTTCCCCTCTCTGTACTATATTTTAAAAAATATTTAATTAGTCATGTTAGTGTAGATAACACATTTTATTGCGACATCATCACCAGTAATCGCTTTTTGGCTAATTTATATCATTTAATTAAAATTAAAAAAAAAAAATTAAATCCGCATTTTAATGCCACGCTATTGTACTTATATACATTCTAAATGCTTTATTACGCTTGACAGTGTGATCATTTTTAGCACCATTACAACGAACAACAACAACGTGTAATTACATTTTGCACTCACACAAAAAAATGAAACGCTAATAAATCATTTGCTTGTTTGCACAAATGTTGCCACTATACATATATAGGTACTTTGAGTGCGAAAAATTGAAACATTGAATTTCGCGAAATGTAAATGAATAAATTGTTGGTGCTACTGCATGCGCATAAATTATATTTCGCGCACGTAAATGCTGGGATAATTAATTTTAATAAACGGCTAAAAACCAAATATGTAATTTCGATAAATCACCATCTTTTGTGACAATTAGAAGCGTTTTCATATAATTTTCTATGAAATCTTAGCAATTTTAATGAAAAGGACTGAAAAACAACATGTAATTTCGATAAATCGTCAACTTTTGTGACAATTAGAACTAGTTTCATATAATATCCTCTGAAATCTTGGCATTTTTAGTGAAAATTTGTAAATAATTATACAAAAACTTTTAATTACTTGATACTTCCGCAAAGATCTCGCTCATGATTAAACATTTTAATTGGCATGATTGAATGATCGCTAAAAAAAGGGCATAATTTTAATAGAACCCTATTTTTCTATGAAAACTTTTAAATCATTGTTAATTCCACAAAGATTTATCCCATTTCGCAAATGAATAAATGCTTTTCGGTCATCAAAATTAAAATAAGATATACTTTTAATAAAACACTATCTTTCGTAACTCTGCAAGTCATTTATACACACTTTTTTTAATAAAATTTCAGGATTATATGTTGAAACTGGTAAAAATGCAAAAGTTTTATACAATTTCGCACAGGAATAAATCGCTTTTAAGCCATTTAATTTAAATAATCTCAAAAAATAAGACATGATTTTATTAAAACACAAGTTTTTCCTTGAAACGCTAATAAATCATTTGCTTGTTTGCACAAATGTTGCCACTATATACATACTACTGTATAGTAGTAGTGTAGTAAATACAAGTGCGAAAAATTGAAACACAACATTGAAATTGAACGAAATGTAAATGAATAAATTGCCGCTGCATGCGCATAAATTATATTTCGCACGCTAATTGATATTGGTTGGTAAATCGCTTTTGGGCTAATTATTTTTAATAAACGGCTAGATAACCACATATAATTTCGATAAATCACTATCTTTTGTAACAATTAGGAATGTTTTCTTAGCATTTTAAGTTTTCTATGGAAAACTTTAATTTATTGATGTTTATATGTAAGGAAATTGTTCGAAGGATGCAACGTTTTGATAAATATGTTTCATTCACTTGTACAACAGTTTTAATTTACAAAAACTTTAAGCATTGCTACAAAAATTCGTAATTATACAAGACTAAACTTTATAAATCTGTCTTTTTGCAGCTATTTTATGATTTCGCCCATAATTCTCTATAAAATTTTTAAAACTAACTTAATAAATCCGCTTGTAGAATGCAAGAATGCCTTAATGAATATTTAGCAAAAGTATTAATTTGCTGCAACACAATTTCTAGCAAAGCACGTTTTTGTTTGGAATGAAATTGAAATGATGCGGTTACGTTATACATATACCTATATCTACATAGTAGGTACATATTTTTGTATTTTCGTACGGCATAATTAATAGCCAATTCACGATCACGAGAGTGAATATATGCCATAAAATCGTAATCTATTTTTAAGTGAATTCAATCGATTGCCACTGCTATATATTACGTTCTAACCGCTACTACAGCGTCGTTTCTATTGTAAATTCATAATTGCGCAAATTACAATTTTCATTTGCTTCAACTTCTTCAATTTTTTGTTTTGTAATCTGTAATTTTTACTTTGTAGGTTAATAAAACGACAAACAACAACATCAATATATATATATATATACGACGGTCTACTCGCCCCTATATAACCCACCCACTGTCGGGGTTGCCGCCGCCAAAGCCGCTCGATGCTCGGCCCGTCGTCCAATTTTACCTTACAACGTTTAAATTTTACAACTTTGGAAATGCGATCGATGGTAGGCACGAGCGATGATGACGCCAATAAAAATTATTCATTTATTAATATCGGTAAGTTTACATTTACATGTACAAAAATAATTAGCGGAATATTTGAAAAATACTTGATGATTTGTAACTATAATTAAGTAGATAATTAAATGTGGTTGAACTAAATATGTACATATTTATTGATATATAAGACTGTTGGTTGATGATTAGACAACAAAATATGCAATTCACAATAAAAATGATTTATCTTGTTAATTGACGATTTAGGCAACCAGATTTGCTTCCAATATTTATTACAGGCACAACAAATACAACAATTAGAAAACATTTTTGATGATTTGTACACTGCGGTGCTCGATGATTTATAATATATTGTAGATAAATAAAATTTTGTGCGCTGGCTGTTGAGCGAAATATATGGTATATACGAGAGGCGCAGAAGAAGACGGAGAGAATTTATTAATCATATATTAAAAGTAGTAAATATAAAAAAATACATTTGTTAACAAACTAATAAAGCGCTACCAGTAACAAGACGTGCTCGAAACGTTGTAATAAATTATCGAAGCGAACAATAATTCCAAGTCTTGTTGATTTAATATATTCAATCGTTTGCTTGCGCGCTGGCTCTCCTCTTCAAGCAAACGATCTTACTCAAACATATCGGCATTTGCCGTCTTTTTCTCTCACATATATAAAACACGTGGTGAAATGAAAAATAAATATGAAGCAAAGTATAAAAGAAACAGAGAGAGCGCGAAACTGTTCCATGATTATTTATGGGACGCGTTTAAATGGACTTGTTCGCTCATCGCACACACACACACACACACACTAACCACCCGAAAAAAGACGATATTATTTATTTATTTTATTAACATATAGTGTATATATGAGTAGTATTATAAATATGCCGCCGTAGCGGGTCGATAGATTTATGCAAATCAATTATATATATATGTAGGTACAACGCGGTGATTTAGAATTATCGATTTTAATTGATTTTTTCAGAAATTGTGCTGGGAAAAACAATAGACTCATTAAAGCAAACAAAATTTAAATATAATAAATATCTAAATCTAATAAGTGTGTATAAGTAAATGTTAAAATTTGGTCTGGTCTTGGAAATTGCTAGGAAAACACTACTGCCATCTAATTTAAATTTGCTAAATTAATGTATTTATGTAAAACGGGTTGTCTACTATTTTGCAAGTTAATAGAATAACATCAAAAACCAAGAGAAAAACAATCCTTGCAAGTAAAATAGTATTATCTAAACGTGACTTGGTTTGTTTCTTGCAAATGTTTGCCAAAACCAATATCGAAATTTGTTTATTTCATATTTTTTTACAAAACTGGTTGTCTACTATTTTAGAAATTTAGCGCCGATTTCATAATCAAAGGTTGGCAATGCCGAATCTCTAACAATAATAATTAATATCCTAAAAATGGATGCATAAAAGATGACGTGAAAAACAACCATCTCAAGTAAAGTTGCATCGTTTTAAGAAAAGTCAATTACAAATTGTGTTTAATATAAATGTGGTTGCCTAAAATTACGATTACGTAAAGCGTGTGTACATATTGTTCGTGGAATGTGTAACAAGCGTGTAATGAAACTATTTACGGGCGAGTAAGTAAGTGAGTGAGTGAGTGAAAAAATTGATTCAATAACAAATAAATAATCATAAACTAATACAACAACAACAACGCTTGTATGTGTATATATAGACGATATACATATATATATAGTTTAGTATGTAAATCCTGTTATTTCGTGTTCAGTACATATTTACACCTTGCGTGGCACTATTAAGTTGTAATTTATCCTATTTAAATAGGATATGAGGATTATACGTGTTTATTTTCACATTTACTCGTTCCGGAATCATTTATTGAATATTAACGCATGATGCGCATCTTTAAGCAAACAAATTTTTTTATCGAAAAAATTTTTATTGGAGTCATAAATCGGCAACGCGCCGATACTATTCGTACAAGGGGGTATACTATGTTATATGTGGATGGAAGGAATAATAATAATTTAGCGGTTGTGGTGAAAGTCAGTCGTCAGGTAATTCGTATTATATGAGGCTTATTTATTTGATCAATAATACTGGGGGCCGCCCGTCGAGCAGCGCCAGACTCGCCGTCTGCCCTCACCTAATCAATATACAAAAAAATTATGTGTGTGTGTGTGTGTGAGTGCGGAGTAATATAAGAGAGACTCGAAAATGAAAAAATGTGCTCCAATATAGTAATAATTCTCGGCGCTCTCATCTATACATATATCTCTCTACCTGATTTACTTCAATTCCATAAATAATAAATAAATTATTTGTTTAAGTATATATATATGCATGGACATTTAAAATTCGCAATGCATTTTAGAGAGGAGGTATATCGATTATTTTCTATGTTCAATTGTATACGGTTTTAACAGGCGAATCGTAGGCAACCAATTTTGCATATAATTATTAAGATAACAAATTTATTACAAATTTCCAACAATAAATCAAATCATAATTTTTTCGTATATTTTTTATGTATTTTGTTTTAATTTTGTTTGTTTTAATCGAATGATTGTTTTTTTTATAAATTTGGATTTGCATATCACTACGAATAAAGAAGTTAACTACTTTATCTATAATATCACGTAGATAAATTAGGTATAGACAATCCGAGAGATGGCAATGTAGTTTAGTATTATTATGTTTAGCTAGACAACCAATCTTGCATAAAATGATTAACTTTTTTAGAAATTTCAAAGAAATCTTTTCTTTTTCTCTAATTCATTTCCAAATTTAGGCAACCAATCTTGCACATTCCGCACTTTTTCCATGAATAATCATTATTTTTTCCCATTTTTTTGGAATTTATCATTGCGTGTGACTTTCCACACCACACCATACTAAAATAATAAATAAAAATAAAATATTATCTGTGCTTTGCGCGCTCGTACATTTTTATTATAATAAACTTTTGATGTTGTAAAAAAAACAAGCCTATCGTATAATTTAATCAAGCGATAGTAAAATAACGGTTAGCGCAAATATAATCGAATCGAACTACAGCTACTGTATGTATGTGTGTGTGTGTTAGGGCTAAAAATACACATAAAATAAATTGTTGTATTTTTTTTCGCTTCATATATATAAAATACGATCGGTATCTGGGAAAAAGTTACATAAATGAGGCGTGGTCTGGACAGTAGTGGTAGTAGTGTGGTGCAATCATTCTGACAGACACGATGCTTGCGCGATAAGAGATATTGCAACCTAACTAAACAACACAACACACACCGCACCACACATACATACATACATACATACAACCCCTCGTTTTATTTACATACACCACCCTTCATACGGCGCCTTTCGACCGCCGCCACCCGAAAATCGACCAATGACGACCGAAATTCGATTAAATTAAAAAGTTGCATCATGGCATATCTGCCATCATCTGTCAGTTGACTGTGAATTGCATCATTTTTGCAATGTAATGATTTTACTTTGAATTTTGCGAAAATTGTATCAATTATGGGTCAGTCATGCATCAGACATAAATTTTATAATGATTTTACTTTGCATCTATGTTTTGCCATTAATTTTTTTAAAAATTGCATCAATTATGAATCAGTCAATTGCATCAATTATGAATCAACGATAACGATTTCTATGTGTGATTTTATTATATTTATCCAAAATTTATGTTTAGAAGAAATGTATCAATTATGGAACAGTCATACACATCAGTTATGCTTATGCATCAGACATTTTTTAATTTATTGATTATATAATGACATTTTATGAATATTTCCATGCGCGTTTTTTTTGTGTTTTGTTGGTAGTATTAGTGGAGCCATCCGACAATTATCGGACTTAATTAGCATAAATCGATACTTTTCGTATTGTTGAGCGAGCGGCGAGGGCTCGCCATATATATATAGCTCAACCAAATGAATGAAATAATTATTCGTTGAAGGTAATAAATACGCCTACACGAGTCGTTCGGTCGCTAGTTCTTCTTCTTCTTCTTCTTCTTTCCTTTTCGCTTTGCGTTCGCTTACGCGCGCGCAATGTTGGGAAATTTATCACCATCGCCGCCAGCTTATCCTCTCCTCACGAAAGATAATGAAGAGATTTCAATTCGTACGTATATATACATGTATGTTACGTTTTTTCGGCTTAGGTCCTTCACCAACCACCACCAGTCATCATTGCCGCCGCTTTCTTCTTCCTACTACTACGCGTTCGTTGAATTTTTAAAATAAACAAATGAAGCATTAATTATTCCATTTCGCTTTTTCGTAAATTAATTTAAATGATTTACAATCGACGATGATTTATGATGATTGAAATTCTTCTTGTCTATAGGAAACGAATCATTTCATGCAAAATTGGTTGCCTAAACGCTATAATCAACGGCATTGCCATCTATTAGAAATTTTTCTTTTTACTAATTAGAATGGAATTAGAGTGACATTAAACGTGTGTAGTCAATGAGGCGAAGAGAAAACGAATTTTTGTACGAAAAATAGCCCAAGATTTAAAACTGGTTGCCTGAAATTTAAGTGGAATTGCTACACTTTAGCCATATCGTGACAATAACCGATGTGTAGTAGCCGATGAGGCAGGAAAAAACATTTTTTTGGCGACGGTGCAGTAAATTATTACTGTAACCCAATCGTTTCGCCCATACCTTCGTATGTACAAGAAATCCAATATTATTGCTACTGCATCAGAGGATGAACAAAGTCTCATCATCATCATCAACTTTACGTTTCCTCATATATGCAAGTATGTACGTGTACGTGTGTGTGCACGCGTGATAAATGTCAAATTTGTGGCGGCAACATAAAATTAATTATTATTTAAATAGTTTGTGGCGTATTACGTGACCTGTAAGAATTAGAATCCGATAAGTGAGTGCTCATGCGCCTATGACAGGCCATTCATAATCTAAAAACCAACCAACTTATTATTATTTATTGTATAATTCATTTATCGATAGAAATTTGCATCTTTTTGATAAGCACGGCGCGCGAGAGTGCGAAGGCGAAAAAAATATTATATAATATGCATACAGGGTTGATGGTAGGTAGGTTAGTATAGATGGCGCTTGTAACGGTTGATTGAGTTGTGCGCGTTGCGGAGATGAAATATTAATGGGCGCACCCATAAATAACAATTAGTTTTTTCGTTTCACGTTCGTTGTTTTTTGTTATCCTTAATATATGTGTATCGTCTCAGTGTAGCACTAATTTACACACACAAACATCAGCATAGTATAGCGCGCGCGCTTGTTTGTTATTGTTGTTTGTATTACGAGCGCATAGAGTGCGCGCAAAGATCTCTTCATTATGAGAAATTATTTATTCGACTCTTCGTTTTGTGTTTAATTTATGAGTGGCGCGGTTTAAATCATAGCACAGCATCTTGTTGCTGGTGAAGACGGCTGGGCTCGCAGGCAAAAAATCCAGCGCGCGCGCTTTTAAAAAATATAAACGTAACTCATCGCATCATGCGCCTTAAATTTGATCAAACATAATGAATTATCTATAACGTTTTTACGTGATTAACGTGATTATCCCAAAGAAGTTTGTTCATTATTTAGATAATCAATTATTAGGCAACCAATTTTACAATTTCAATATATTTACATTAATTACTATTTGCAATCATGCACCGTTACGTTTGATCAAATATTATGAATTATCAATTACTTTTTACAACTATGTAGGCAACCGCTTATTCAATCGATGGTGGCAGTACTTTTATGTGAAACTAAACAATCATTTGCGTAAGGTCGTATATCGAGGTAAATATTTCTTGTCACAAGACAGGTCATATATCAAATTGATACATCAATATACATTGCATGGATGAGGATGAATTCATTCCCAATCTCAGCTGATATTCTTAACCAAATTTCGCTTCTCTTCAAATTCGCGAATAATTTTGTGCCATGGCAACGACGATGACGACGACCGTGCGCCGCTGCACCACGCCTACTCTATACCCACTAGTACATTTTGGGGGATGATGATGCGCATCGCGACGCCGTCGCAAATGGCCGCCGTGCATCACAATACGATCCAACATTAAATACAAATTTTAGTTTTCATTAATAATTTTTGAAACTAATCGATAATTTTAGTAAATTTCTTTGCGCTTTGGGTTTTTGTTCATTCTTTGTCGTCGTCCTTCGCTCCACCACCACCACCCCCTTGCTGTATGTGTGTGTGTGTAGCGTCGAGCGCAATCTGTTAAACATTCCTCGTCGAATTCGTACGGGCAGCAGCAGAGAGTAACCCCATCGCGTGCCGACCAAACGAATATATGCACGAGTCACGCGATCCCGAAATGTAGTTACGTTTCTCATATAATAAAACTTGCCCTTATATATATTAAAAAAAAAATCAAGCGAAAGCAAATGCAAAAGCAAGGAGGAAAAAATATACGCGCGCGCGCGCGGAGACAAAATCTGCGCTTTTACACTGTACACCGTTTTTTATATATATACCATATATTCGGGGGAGGGTGATAACGAACGAACGAACGAGCAAACGGGAAAAAAATATCAAAGTTCAATCATTCATGGTTGTGTATGTTGGGTTGCATTGCGTAGGTAGCTAGGTAGGCAGCCGGGCAACTATTACTAAGCGATTGGAATTAAATGTATCGCGCGTGGAAATCTCTCGCACCCGGATTTTAATGAACGGCTCTCTCTTTCGTTCTGGCTGTATGCGCAGCAAATGGAATTTATTTTTGGTCTGGAATAATGATTCGGTTTGCTGCTATGTTGTGTATGTAGATAATAGACGCTTTGTAATCGTAAATATTTGCTATACGAAGATACGATTCGGTGGTGCAGGAATTTATTGTTCAAGTAGAGATAAATATACTTAAAGTAGCCTATTGGAAATTTGTTTGAATGCTAAATTGGTTGCCGATATTATGTGCAAACTAAATGTACAGTAAAAACTCCCTCGATATACGTCCTGTTTTGACAAGAAAAGTTTACTTCGATTTGGACCAAATTAAGGTTGTATGTCGAGGTGCCACTATTGCTATCTATTTATCAGCTGATTGGGAATGAATTCATCACCGCATTCACGCAATGTGTATAGACTACAATATGTGTGTGTGTATGTGTTAGGCTAGGCCCTTTTTTTTCTCTCACTATTCTCGCGATGCCGTGGCACGCAAACTTTGACATATTCACAACACACACAATATGTAGAGAATTTGCCGACGACGCCGGCATGAAAACGTGCGCGCTTTCGAGTTTTTCGCGTCGCGTTGCTGGATTGTGTGAGAAATGAAAGTAAAAGCGTTGGAGTATATTAAATATTTATAATTTTTCTTACCTACTACTTGCTTTTTTTTGATTGATCGCGCTTTTTTGAGATAAATATATCAAATTGTGATTTCACTTTTCAGGCTCGATTTTTCGGCTTTATCGTTGGCATTTATCAAATAAATTATGTCACAACTGCAAAACTATTTAGAGAATATGAAAAAATAACAATTTATTGAAAATGCGAGCGTAAGCGGCGTTTTAATGCAAATTTGAATAAAATGCTTTACAATGCAATATTACTTTATGTAGGCAACCCACATCTCGCCACATCTAATCAAAATTTATTGATAAATATTTGCTTGTTCTAAAATATTAAAATCTACGTCATTTTTAATTAAAGCGTAATGAATTTACGTCAATATTCCAACAAAAAAAATTGAGAAATTGTGTTGGAAATGTTTAAAATGCAATATTACTTAATGTAGGCAACCCACATCACGCCACATCTCATCAAAATTTAATAATATTGAAATTTTACTCATTCTCAATTAAACTCCAATGAATTTCCAATCAAAATGGTTGAGGAATTGTGTTAGAAATGTTTAAAATGCAATATTACTTTACCTATGCAACGCACATCACTTACAACTTTAAAATCAAATTGTCTGTGTGTGTGTTTCATCGAATCGTCGACGGGGTGAGATCGATAACGCGCATCGAAATTTAATTTATTTATTGTGTGTTATTAGAAAACTACGCGCGTTCAATTTTTAATCAGGTAGCGAGAAATCGCTTTCCTCTCTCTTTCTCTCTTTATATATATTAAAATAATTGAATTTTAAAGTACGAATCCGGCAATTTGAGTTCATTTTCGGGGGAGAATATGTGTATGTAAATTTC
>JARJDW010022833.1:0-13066 GCA_030264715.1 Adinopsis sp. GC000173 | reverse complement strand
TGTAGCAGCGCGCGCCGCTCGAGTTGAGTCAACTCGAACGTTCCCGATATATCGCGACACGCTATAAAATTTAAAAACAAACTTCATGCCTCAAAAACACAAAAATGGATTGTCACAAACATGCGCTGCATGCGCTATGAGTAGGAAGTGGGTAATTCAGCAGCCCGTGGCAATTTTGCGCTGCTGCTGCTCCTGCTGCTTCATCTATCGCTATGTGTTGTGTATGTATATTGTACGATGATATGATATAAGTAACATTAAATTAAATTAAATTATTAACATAAATTATAATTATAAAAATGGTTACAAGTATTATAAACAGTGAAATGACAATTACAACAATTACATAGTTGCTTATTTGCTTATTCTAAAACAATTATTAATTGGCAATGAGTAAAAAATATTTATTTGTGCATTTTTTAAAATGTTTTTTTCTCGTTTTCTTACACAAATTATTGTAAAACTTAAATTTTTTAGGCTCTCACAACAATTAGCGTACCTATAAATATTACAAAATGTCAAATGGCTAATGTGATACTTTTTACAACCTGACACTATTATTTTTTCACAAAAAATACATACTTATTTTTATTCTTCTAAAACAATTAATTTTCTTCGATTGGCAATAAATAGAAATATTATGTGCAATTTCTAATATATTAACTCTTTTTTCAATTTCCTTACATAAATTATTCTAAAACTTCACTTTTCTAAAGATTCTCAACAATTAGATATAAATATTATAAATATCTAACGACGTAAATACAACTTCACAATATTTTTTGCAAACAATTGACTTGTAATCCATCCCACTATTTACGAAAGTTAAAATCATCATTAATAAATAGTAAATATTATAATATCATTAGAATTTCCCAATCTCCAAGAGTAAAAGCTGTGATTGACCATAACTGTCATTTTTTATTTTATGTAAGTTAGTGACACAATTGTTTAAAATTATATCCGAAACTTATAAATGTAAATATTATGCGCCATCTAATTATCAAATTAAAATAATTATCAATTGATTGCATCTCTTTACTAAACTATAAATTTAAGAATTTACAAATGCTAACATATATTTACTAAAAATTTGATTAAAACATGCCATAATTGAGCAACTATTTAGGTAGAGTTTATCCTGAGAAACGTATTAGACATTTTTGTGAAACTTGTATGATAGACTTGAAGATATTTTAGTATTGAGATTTTAATAATTTGCAAGGTGAAGTCAGTTAAATATGGAACAATTTTTCCTGCATTTTTTAATAAAGTGTAAGAATTAAATAAAAACAAGCCCTAGTTAACAATTTTGATGAAAAGTTTAAGAAAAAGCAAAGAATTGGCAAACGCTAACAATTCACAAAAATATTACATAATTTAGAAGGAATGTGGAATTTATCGTAAAAAATGTATTAGTTTCTTAAAACATTTAACTAGTTTTTATTAACATTTAAAGATATTTTATTATTGAAGGTTTATACAAGGAGAAATCAGTTAAATTTTGAAGAATTTTTTCTTCAATTTTTAATAAAAGTAATTAACAGTGTAACAAATGTAATAAAAACAAGTCCTAGTTGAAAACTGTTGATGACAAATTTACAAAAATGATAAGAATTTACAAACACTCGAATATATTGTAATTTTTAAAGTTTATTTTATTTTACTATTATTATTATACTTATCTTTATTATTTATCAATTTTGAAAATGGTTGCAAGTTGAAGAAATTTACATTTTTAATAAAGCAGTATGTTGAAAAAATACTTAACAATGTAACAAATTTAAATATAAACAAGTCCGTTGTTTTACAACATTTGATGACAAATATTTGTAATATTTGTATAGAATGTTATTAATTTGCTGTATACGAGATAACTTTAAAAAACGTTAAAGATTGAAGAGTTTTGAACTACTTTCAAATACTCGTTACTTTTTACTAATTTTGCACAGTTTAAACTAATTTATTTAAAATATCATGAATAAGAATAAAATAAAGTAGGAAAAAATATGCCATTACCTCCAGCAGCGAATCGTGTATAAAAATATATAATTATAATAATAATTAACCTATTTCCCCTATTTTAGGCGTTTGTGGACTTCAATGTACTAAATAATATCTAGTTTTTGACTAAAAAAGTGAAAATTTTTATAAAACCAATTTCATTCCCGTTATTACATATTGTGAATCGTTTTTACCTTATATAGTTTATGTTATCTATCTGGTAACCAAAAATCATCAAATAATTTAATAAAAATTATGGAAACTTGATTGATCATTACAAGATTTAGATACTGCTAAAAAAATATCTCATTCCTACTTCATGTGTTTATCTATTTTATTATAGGCTTTTATATTAACTTGCCTTGTCTGTCAGTTGTTCAGTCGGTCAGTCAGTTAGTCATTCGGTCAACATTTCATAAATAACTAGATTATTTACATGAAGCAAAATTTGCCTTGTCTGTTTGACTTGTCTGTCAGTAAGTCAGTTTGTCAGTTTGTCAGTCATTCGGTCATTCGGTCAACATTTCATGGATAACTAAATTGTTTCCATGAAGCAAAATTTGCCTTGTCTGTCAGTAAGTCAGTTTGTCAGTTTGTCAGTCGGTCAACATTTAAAATGGATACAAAAACCGCCAGACAAGAAACTTATAAAAAATCACAAGAAAAACGACGCTCAAATGAATCTACGGAACAATTGCATAATAGACAAGAAGCAGACAGAGTTTTAAAGCAACAGAAACGTTCCAATGAACCATATGAACAGAAAGCCGCTAGACTCAAAGCTAACAAAATTTGCCAACAAAAACGACGCTTAAAAGAACCAGTAAAACAACTTCGCACTAGACAAGAAGCAAATAGAGTTTTACAGCAACAGAAACGCGTAAATAAAACAGGTGAACAGAAAGCCGCGAGACTCGAAGCTAACAAAATTTGCCAACAAAAACGACGCTTAAAAGAACCAGTAGAACAACTTCGCACTAGACAAGAAGCAAATAGAGTTGTACAGCAATAGAAACGCGTAAATGAAACAGGTGAACAGAAAGCCGCTAGACTCGAAGCTAACAAAATTTGCCAACAAAAAAGATGCTTAAAAGAACCAATAGAACAACTTCGCACTAGACAAGAAGCAAACAGAGTCTTACAGCAACAGAAACGCGCTAATGAAACTGGCGAAGAACAATTCAGTAGACACGAAAAAGACAAACGTGCACATGAAGAAAGACGTAAAAGTAAAACATTTTTACACGATAATTTTATAAACAAAATAAATAATTTTCCAAGTATAGTATGCCAAGTATGTAAAAAACTTTTATATCCAAGTTAATGTATGACACTATTACAAAATAATTTAAGCCGTTACGCTACTGATTATTTACCGATTGAATTAAAAAATAATGATCTCAAATTATGTTATCGATGCAAAACGCATTTATCCACAAATAATAAAATTCAGCATCCTCCTCAGGCATATTGGAATTCATTTGATCCGGGTACAATACCACCAGAAATATCAGAACTAACCTTAATAGAACGTTGCTTAATTTGTCGTATCAAGTTATATATGAAAATTATCAAATTAGATGGCTGCTTTGCACAAAAAGCCTTAAGAGGGCAAGCAATACATTTTGCCCAAGATGTTCAGGAAATTTCTGAACAACTATTACCACGACCATTACATGAATGTGGTTTGGTGGTAATTACAGAAATTTTAGACAATGTTAATATCGTTCTTTAACTAGAAATCAATTTTTCCAGAATTGAAACTGCTCTTTGCTGGTTAATAAAAAATAACCCTCTATATAAAGACGTAATAATCCAAATGCCAATGCCGAAAGAATTCGGTATTAATAAGGTATGCTTTGTTCCACAAGTTAGAGAACTTATTTTTACCGAAAAAAACTGAATAATAAAAAACAGAAATCCTGTACTTCGTGGTAATTATAATCAAAACCATCAGATGTTCGATATATATGCCGGGCAGCAATGCACTGCAATGGCCGCTGCAGCTGTTGCTAAATTAAAAATATCGCCATAACGAATGGACGTCAACAACTATTGATCAGATTTTATTGGCCGGTAACAATTTATATGGGCAAATTTTTGATGAATATCCGCATTATCTTTGCGTAAATGACCTACATAGATATTCTGTTCTGTTTGATTATCGTGTACAATTTTGTTAGTTAAATGATCTTGATTTTTTTGGCACAATTGCTGGTAACGAAAATAGCATGCCTCTTAAAACTGTAATTATCTCTTTGTTCAATGACCACGATTTCGGCATCATAATTTGTAACAGTTATTCAAGATTAATTGCTAAAATTTCGACCGACGGTGTTATTAAATATTATCTGTTTGATAGTCATTCATGTGGGCCCGGTGGAGCATCTTCACGTACTAACTTTGGAGCTGGTAAGGCATGTCTTGTCGAAACCGTATCGCTAACAGAATTAGTCCGCTTATTGAAACTAAGCATCGGGGGTAAAAATAAAAACGCCCAGTTTACTATTGAAGTCATAAATGTGCAAATTGAAAATAGTATTCCGAACACCGTTACACTGTTTATGTCAGCAAATTCTTAAGTCAATGTTGAAACTTCTGCCATACAACACATTCACTCTATCGTAAATGTACAAAATACTGTACATATTCAGATTCCAATTAACCATAGTATTATGCTTGAAGCAGACCAAAAGGATCCAGGTGTTGCAGATATTGTTAATATTTAATGTCAAAATAGTGACAAAATTAATTTGAATCAAATTAGACGTAAAACCGATGCAATTATTAACATATGCCACCAAATTTTTTTTTATTGTGCCGGTTTGTGCTCCCGTTGTGCTCTTTTGTGCCGAATAAATTTTTTTCTAAATTTCAAAAATTATTTTTTTATGGCCCAAATTAAAATTTCAAAAATAGTTAGCCCAACCATTTTTTAAAATTAATTTTAGCTTAATTGTGCTGCATTGTGCTCTTTTTGTGCTGCTTTGTGCCGTTTTCAGAATTAAAATATCTTAAAAAATAAACTTTCTATAGCGCAAAATGTATTAACAATTTTCAAGTAAAAAATCAAATTTTTAAATAATTATTTTTTTGAATTTCTTTTTGTAGTGCTGCATTGTGCTCAATTTGTGCTGCCTTGAGACGTTTGCAGAATTAAAATATTTAAATAAATAAACTTTTTACAGCGCAAAATGTATTAACAATTTTCAAGTAAAAAATCAAATTGTTAAATAATTATTTTTTTGAAATTCTTTTTGTTGTGCTGCATTGTGCTCCTTTTGTGCTGCCTTGAGCCGTTTGCAGAATTAAAATATCTAAATANTCTGATGATGACGTAAAAGTCGAAATATATCAACTACACTATTTAAATAATCTAATTACTATTTTTTGTGAATCAATAAAGTGTTTATTCTTAATAATATTATAACATTATTCATCAAGTGCATCAAGTTCATCAAGTGACTGCACAAAACATCATTAACTTTATTAAACTCAAATACCTTTCAAAATGAAATTTAGAATATCTCAAATTATAGTATCTTCGCACTTGGGCTAATTTGCAATAATTATATTTATCACAATTACTTTTTGCAGCAAACCAAAAAGAATTTCAAAAATTTGATTTTTTACTTGAATATTGTTAATACATTTTGCGCTATAGAAAGTTTATTTATTAAGATATTTTAATTCTGAAAACGGCACAAAACAGCACAAAAGGAGCACAATGCTGCACAATTCAGCTAAAATTAATTTTAAAAAATGGTTGAGCTAACTATTTTTGAAATTTTAATTTGGGCCATAAAAAAATAGTTTTTAAAATTTTTTTAAAAATTTATACGGCACAAAAGAGCACAACGGGAGCACAAACCGGCACAATAAAAAAAATTGATTTTCAAAAAAAGTTGGGCTAAGTTCACATACATTTAAATGCATCAAAACTGCAATAAAATAGTTTTGGGAATTCGTAGATGCAAAATTGTAGGAAAAATTTGCCAAATTAACATATATTTGATATTTTATCTTCATGTCCATTTTAGTTACTTTTTATTAATTTAGACGAGGATAAGCAAAAAATATTTAATAAGACTTTGTTTTCTCGCAATAGAGTAAATTTCGCTGAATTTAATTGTTTTTTCATCTTTTTTCATGAATTTCACTGAATTTCATTCTTTTTTCATTAAAAAAATGTGTTAGAACGAGTATTTGATGCTAAATTTTAAATATCCAACTACTTCACTATCATAACTATTCTGAGACTAAAAGTTGTTCTAAAATTGAGTAAGAACAAATAGTTGATACTTAATGTGAAACATACAACTACTTCACAATGAAAACTCACAAAAAGTTGAGTAAATTTTAGTAAAATTTAGTAAAAAAACACTAAAATTTAGTGAAATGTAGTGAAAAAACTCTAAAATTTAGTGAAATTTAGTGAAAAAAACCAAAAATTATGTGAAACGGCAAAACGTGGAACTAAAATGGCTGTAACTTTAAAACTAAAGCAAAATCGAACATTTTATATACGTTTTCGATGTGCAGGCACCATTCTAAAGCGTTTAAGCCAATGCTGAACACGNTATTAACGGAGATATGGCAGTTTGAAAATTGACATTTCAAAGTGGTCCTAGCATAGGCATGTTTATACTCTTGGTCGATGGAAAACATCATTCTAAAACGAATGAAACAAAGCTGGACTCAATCGGACTCATATTAACCGAGATATGGCCAAAAAACGGTGAAAGTTGGAACTAAAATGGCTGTAACTTTAAAACTAAAGCAAAATCGACTTTTGTCTATACGTTTTCGATGTGCAGACATCATTCTAAAGCGTTTGGTCCAAGGCTGGAGTCGATCGGACTTATATTAACGGAGATATGGCCAAAAAACGGTGAATGTTGGAAGTAAAATGGCGGTAACGTTGAAACTAAAGCAAAATCGGCTTTTGTATATACGGTTTTGATGTGGAGACAGGATTCTAAAGGGAATGAAACAAAGCTGGACTCAATCGGACTCATATTAACCGAGATATGGCCAAAAAACGGTGAAAGTTGGAACTAAAATGTCGGTAACTTTAAAACTAAAGCAAAATCGACTTTTGTATATACGTTTTCGATGTGCAGACACCATTCTAAAGCGTTTGAGCCAAGGTTGGAGTCGATCGGACCAATATTAACGGAGATATAGCGAAAAAACGGTCAAAGTTGGTACTAAAATGGCTGTAACTTTAAAACTAAAGCAAAATCGACTTTTCCCTGTACGTTTTCGTAGTGCAGACACCATTCTAAAGCGTTTGGTCCAAGGTTGGAGTCGATCGGACGCATATTAACGGAGATATGGCCAAAAAACGGTNGGTAACTTTAAAACTAAAGCAAAATCGACTTTTGTATATACGTTTTCGATGTGCAGACACCATTCTAAAGCGAATGAAACAAAGCTGAAGTCAATCGGACCAATAGTAACCGAGATATGGCCAAAAAACGGTCAAAGTTGGAACTAAAATGGCTGTAACTTTAAAACTAACGCAAAATGAGCTAATTGCAATAGGTTTTGTACAAAATGTCAATTTTGGTAAACAACGTATAACCTTTGTTCATCAAACTTTCGCAGAGTACTTTTTTGCTCAAGGATTGTTGAACAATTTAAAAATATACAAAAATAAAATAATCGAATATATATTGTGGGGCGATTTTCTCGGTAAATACCTGGATTCCATATTAATTAAGAAATCGGCAAAAGAATTTAATTTAGTAGATGATGATGTAGAGAAGTTTAAACAACCTCAAACTGACTTCGATGTACTCGGCAGAACCCCGTTGCATATTGCCATTGCAATTCGCGCAGTAAACATTAGTAAACATTTGATTAACAGTTAACTGTATATAAATAAGCAAGATGTTTTTGATGAAACTCCATTACATTTTGCTGTTAAATGTGGTTTATATAATATTGTTAAAGAGTTAACTAGTAATCAATGTAAAATAAATTTAATCACGAAATTATTATCGAATGATCCGAATTGCGATATTAATATTAAAAATAAAGCGAAAGAAACTGCTTTGCATTTGGCAATAAAACTTGAAAATACTGAAATAGTACAATTGTTGCTATCAAATAAAAATTGTGATATTAATGTTCGAGATGCCGACAGCAGAACAGCCCTACATTATGCAAGTGAATATGGACTAACTGAAATTGCAGAATTGCTAGTGGCAAATCAAAACTGCGATATTAATTGTAAAGACGAAGATGGTCGCACTGCTTTACATTTGGCAATAAATAATAAACATACTCAAGTTGTAGAATTGTTAGTATCAAATAAAAATTGTGATATTAATGTTAGAGATGATCATGGCCAAACAGCCCTACATTATGCAAGTAAATCTGGACTAACTGAAATTGTAAAATTGCTAGTGGCAAATCTAAACTGCGATATTAATTGTAAAGATGTGTGGGGTCGCACTGCTTTAGATTGGGCAAAAATATTTAAAAATTATGAAATTGTAGAAATATTGAAATCGCGTGGGGGGCGGTAACCCGCATAACACTATGCTGCTTCAAACAAAAACACGCAAATTCATAAATTACTTTTTCGCACCAAAACTTGCAAATGAATAAATATACTAATTGTAGTTTGTCCAAAAAAGATTGTAAAATTATTATGATCGATTTAAGATTGTGATATTACTGTTCAAGTCCATCTGATGAAATTGCAGAATTATTGCTATCGCCTCAAGATTACGACATTAATATACATTAGATACTTTGATAGTTAACTAATTTTCAACACCCAACAGTATTTTCTAATTTTCTTGAAAATTTCAATCCTAGTTAATTTAATCTCTTTACAATTTTGCAATTTCGATATTTTCCACAATGCGTTTATAAATGCAAATATTTTATTCAAATGCAAACCAATTCCTAATACATTCGCTCGTTTTAGTTCTTACCAAGGTATTTGATCGGAAATTATTTTGCAAAATTTTATTTGTTTTAGAAATTGCGCGATAAATCGAATAAACATTTTTTCACATTACAAAATTTTCGTAAAAATTTTCAACAAATTTAAATCAAATGTGTGCATATTCAGGATTTTGATAGTTGAATATTATTGTCATTTGTGAATAATTTATTTTCATTTTTCTCGAAAATAATCTCAAAATAGCCATCAAGTAATTCCTTCATTATTTTAATTGTATATATTTTTTACATTATTAACAGTATTTTATAAGCTTACAATGGTCGATGTTAGTTTAGTGTTGTTTTTTTCCAATTGCGACCAGTAATTAATTATACTTGTGCTTTACTTCTCATGTCAGATGAAAGAATATTTTGTAAATATTTGAAATGTTTATTTATTTGATGTCCTGCTTGCTCTTTGGCTAGAATCAGCGTTGATTTGGAAAACTCGGATTTCATAAAACATCTGTAAGTATTATCATAGGGCGTGTTTATTTTACAAGTCATCAATGATGTAAAAAGCCTCTAATGAAATGATATGACATAATTGTTAAAACTAATTAAAATGTGATTTGATTTATTATGGTGAATTGGTTATTAATAATGTTTGAATATTTGATATCTTTTATCAAATTAATTTTTTTAAATATTTTGTGAAATATATTTTTGTCAAAAAAAAATGCAATTGTGTTTTAATTTATTTCACCCCTACAAGTAAATATCGAAAATTGATCCGTTAGAAAATTAAAGTGTTACAATGCCCAACAACTTTTGCCGATACTATATAAGGTCCCTGGAAAAGAGATACTCAGAAGCCCTTCAACCATCATTGTTTTCGACGAGACTCTACGACGAGAGTACAGTCCAGCTGTATGTAATTTAGTTAAGAGTTGTAATATTTTTAGCCAAAAAATTGCAGTTTTTGATTTTAAAATAAAAGATAAACGTGTCATCAAAATGCAAAAACATGCAATGCTAAATTTGAAATTACACTCCGTCAAGTAAAAATTGAAAATTAATTTTTTAGAAAGCCGATTTCAAGATATTGTCAAACTGTCATTTGCTGCTAAATTGTTAATATAAAGACAAACCAACTTTTGCAGAGAGTATGGCAGCTCTCTGAAAACAAAAATACTTACGACATCGCACAGCAGTGACAAGAGCTCCAGAAACCCTTCAACCATCACTGCATCCCACTAGACTCCACACGGATGCAAAATTCAGCCGTACATTACTCATTACAGAATATTTTAATATCTATTCACAGCTTCTCAGTACTGCATATGCCCGATAAAGTAAAAATGATGATGCTGGAGAGTTATGCAACCAACATTGCTTTATTTTATCTGTTACAAATAGATTATTAAGTAACAAAACATCACATTTAAACGCTACTTTCAACACTACTGACAACAACTGGCCCATAGCAGAATTGTATTTACGGCCCCTCTAGATTAGTTCAGCGGTTTGTCATCAGACTTTGATGCGATGTTCAATCTTTCAGTTATGCAGATTATAGTATAGTTGGATCAATCTAGAATCTAATTGTTTGTTAGTCCACTAGTTTATTACTCCATCAGATTTTCATACATTCGATTCATCAAATTATTTCTTAAAATGTGTAAATTTTATAGCTGAATAATGATGTGTGCAGCAAATTTATCGCTGCATTTCAGCAAGGGGAGATAACTGATTATCATTAAGTAAACAAACACTAACCAGGTAAGTGGTAAAAAGAATCAATTTAGTTTAATGCAAAATAATGCCGACTAAATATGTAAATAAGGTGTATAAAATATGTTTAATTAAATATCTTCTTATATACAAAAATTTGCAATTAAGCTTAAAAAAATTAAATGTTTTTCTTGTTCAAATCTTGTCTCCTCATTAAGCTTTTAAGTAAACATAAGTGAGTTGACTAAATTATTTTCATTTCCTTAAAAAATCAAATAAATATCTAGAAATTTTTTATTTATTATTATACATTGTCGAAAATATTTTATAATTGAATATTGAATATTAAATGCTAGAGAGGAGTCATCAAGCCATTCCAGCAAGGGGAGATAACAGAATTATCAATAAGTAAACAAACACTAGTCAGGTAAGTGGTATTTAGTATCTCTTTAGTCTAAAGCAAAATAATGCAGACTAAACATATAAATCCTGCGCTTAAAATGTATTTAATAAAATGTGATGTGATTCATTTTTGCAATGGAATTTAATTAAACGTAAGTTTCATGTAACTTTTCTAATGTACCTTTTGCATAATCAGTGTTTATCGCACTAAGTGCTACTCTCAAGTATGTAAATGTATGATTTGTTATGTTTATTGACTTCGCAACCTATGTGTTTGCAATTATTTAAACATTTTTCTATTGTTTATTGTAATTTTCTTTATTCATTTAATATTCTTCCCTTCTTTTGTAAATGTTTAAATTATTTCTTGTATTTTTGATTCCATTTTCAAAATTTTTCATATTTTCACGTGTTTTATCATGATTTTTCTGTTTATCCCTCTATTTTTTTTAGCGTCTTATGTACATTTTTGTTTGATATTGTGTATTTGACTTATTTGTTTTGCAATTTATCACATTTTGTCATAATTTTTCTTTATTTTTCTCTGTATTGTTTTTTTTTGGCAATCAATTATAGGCAATGACGTAAAAAATCTGTGAAAAAACGTAAAGAAATGAAAAAAAAGCAAGAAATTATAAAAAACTCGCATTAAATTGAAAGAAAAATAAGGAAAAACAACAAACGCAAAGAACACAAGAATACAATAACGTAATCAACCTAAAATATGACTTGAAACTTCTTCCACTGCCCATCTAGAAGTCTTTATCTTTCATCATATAACTTGTTTTATCTTATAAATACAATTTTATAATAAAATGTGGAAATGTATAATGATTAACAATATTCAATAAAACGTTCTGAATTTATATAATTAATTACATTTCCATAAGCTAGAAATAAATACCAGTCATCAAAATAGGAGAAAATTTCTCGAGTAAAAGTTGTTTAAAATAAAAGGGGAAATCTAATGGTATTAATCATTTTTGACCATCATGAACGCAGCTTCATGGTTATTTGCATATAAACTTTGTTTTTTTTAATGGCAACCCGAAGTTTCTTGTTCAGTATTTTAATCTACGCAAAGAGAAGGCAACTTTTATTAAAATTGTTTTCAGTCCGATTTAAATTTTAAAATATAATGAACATTTTTTGTATCTTGTGTGTGCAATATTGTAAAACAGCTTTCAGACGATGTGCAATAAAAATTTAAAAAAATGTTTTTAAATGTTATTTTTTAAATATCTTCCAAAAAACCTATTTTAATAAAAATTGGCTCCTTTTTTACATAAATTAAGATTCTAAACAAAAAATTGGGGTTTCCAATTCAAAAACACAAAGTTGATATCAAAATAACTATCAAGCTGCAATCATGGTTAAAAATGATTAGTACTATCGGATTTCCCCCTTTCTTCTAAGCAATTTTTTGTTGGATGCATTTTTTCTTAAAATGTACCACCCAGTAAATGCAAAAATTAAACTCTAATTATTTTGATATATTTCAGATTCATCATGTTACATGAAGACAAAATATGAAGAAAAATTGACATAAATGTGGAATGAATGAATCACAATCTATTTAAAAATGCGCATTTGAAGAAGAACTTGATTAACATTTGTGAGTTTGTCTGTTTGTTTGCCGTTTTTTGGTTTATTATTTACCTAGTTTTCTCTCATTCGCTTTATATATATATTTGTTTTTTTAGGCTGTATCTTGTTCTGTCCGCCGATTTTCCTGTTTGCCTGATCGTCTGTCTATCTTTACGCTATTTCATTTTCAATAATCTGTCAATTTCTTTCCGCTTGTTTCTTCTTCTCCTTCACAAAATCGCTTTTAGATTTTTTTTGCATAAATATGTTAGAATGATAGAATATTGTTGAAGAAGCATTTTTGATGCAACGTTAGCGCACTAACCAAAACATTTACGTTTAAAATGAATTATATGGTTAATTACTACAAAATTTATAATTTTTCTAATTACTTTAAATTTAATTTTAGGATCATTTGGAAAGAAGAAAATATAGTTTG
>JARJDW010022832.1:0-19033 GCA_030264715.1 Adinopsis sp. GC000173 | reverse complement strand
TTGAAAATTACTAAAAATAGCAAATTCCCAAATTTTTAATCAATAATTATTGTATATTGTAGTCTTTCATTGAAAACTCAACATGCTCGTCTCGATCGACCTATAAACATATATTTAAAATACGCAAAATTAATGAAAATTTAGTCGACGTGATTGAAATGCAATAAATGCGAATGGGAAATTTAATACGCGGCGAGCAAAATTGCGACGCACAAATGAAATTGTGCTGGATGCAGCACAAAAAGCATCAGCAGCAGCAGCAAGATCGTATTAACGTAATTGTACATACATACATATATCTAAATGCGCGCAAAAAGTAGCGGCAGCAGCAGCAGCAACAATGTGATTTATTATCTAATTTGATTGCAAAAATGTGTGCGTTGTGTTGGTTTTTTCGTTCGTTTTGGCGGTGGGCGCAACGCAACGCAACAACGTTTTTCGCCGTTTGCCGAACACACATCGTCATTACGATTAATTTACATATAAAAGGGGAAACAGCAATTTGTTTACATGAATTAATTATATATGACTATACTTAATAAATAATTATACATGCATAGGCAGCAACTTTTTGCCGGGCGTTGCTGTTATGTTGTTGCTGTTTTTGTTGCTGTTGCTACCACATTTTTTCCTCATTTTGCTAATGTACAATAATTAAATAAATGGAAAAAAGTAATCGGCATCGGTGGTGGTAATTAAATTTTAAGAAATTTCTTACGTGTTCATTATTTTTGCTTTGTTTTTTATTATTAAATTTGATATCACGTGAAAATATTACTTAAAATGTAATAATAAAATGTGATATTTTATTAAAAAGATATTAATTCTTCAATAGATTTTTTGGTACGTTTTAATTGAGTGCAAAAAATGTATTACATTTAATCATCAATGCTTTGTTAATAAATTTTTATATTTTAATATTATGACATTTGGGAAATCATTTTCATTATTTAAAATTTTTTCTATTTGATTTTTTTGCCAATTAAATTATATATGACTATACTTAATAAATAATTATTATACATGCACAGGCAGCAACTTTTTGCCGGGCGTTGTTGTTATGTTGTTGTTGCTACCGCATTTTGTTAATGTAATTAAATAAATGGAAAAAAAAGTCATCGACATCGCGGTGGTGGTAATAGAATTTTAAGAAATTTCTTACGTGTTCATTATTCTTATTTTGTTCGCGTTGTTGTTCTTGTTTCGAATGCGCCTTATATAGAAAGTTTATTCCAGCAAATTGTAATTAAGTAAAAAATACTGCTAGATGTGTGTGTAATGATATAATTAGTATAAATTAGAATGGGAAATTTCAACTTTTATTGAATAATTTTTATTTAATCAAAAAAAAAAACGGAGAGAAAAAAACGAACAGCGAGCGAGTGTTCGAACAATACCCACCAAATTGCTTCATTGATTAAATAATTTCAAGCGAAATACCCATGTCATTTAAAAACATTGAAAAGAAATTAAATTATTTACTTTTTATCAAACAATAAATTGCTGTAATTTTATCGAAGCGCACAATTATTTTTAGTTACAATTTAATTGATGCACAATTTAGGTAGGTAAATTAGAAATATATATAGGTATGAAAGTTTGTATTTTGTTGTTTTAATAATAAAACGGTTTATGTTTCAAATATTTAGGTTACTCTTCACAGAACATTCAATTAGAAAAAGTAGACGGGCATATAATTATCATTATTTTTTTTTAATAATAATGAATGATACATTACGATTAATTGCAGTGCACTTATGTGTATAGCTGTGTAGTCAGCTTTTTTAATAGTGATTCGCCTAACGACAAAAATGAATGTGTAGGTATCGCATAACGAGTTATATAAACGAAAATATAAAAGACGGATGAATTGTTGGATTATTAATTTGTGGGACGCAAAAAAAATCACAATTATTTAGTAAATTCCTTGTTATTGTGACTTTTTTTTATTTTGTTTCGAGTCACAGCAAGAGTAAACTTATTTAAAATTTTTATCGTTTATTTTTTAAATAATAATGAATGTTAAAATACACACGTATTTATTCCTCCTGTTTTTATATTGTATTTAAGAGAAAATCAGAATTTAAAATGTGTCTGCAAAAAATGGATTGAGTTCAGAAAATACATAGATTGTGTAATAAAAATTGTCAAGTTTGTGTAAATAACAATTATTTTTAGCATAAGAAATTGAATATATTTATTAAAAAAGTTCTTGTGTGGTAGGTATATTCGTCTGTTAAAGCGACTCCTCCTTTATTAGTTAAATTTTGATAAATTATGAAAATAGCTTCATAATTTGTAATTGAAATAGGAATCTTAAATTTTGAATCCATACTTATTGAGGATGGGGTCACATAAAAATAGTCGAAATGCAAAACTACAATTAAGTATTGAAATGAATTTATTTATTTTTTGTAATATGAAGATTGACGTTGCTAAATTATGAAAATTATGTGTAAATATATCTACTTTACTATATGTTATATGAACATAGGAAATTGGAATAGTAAATATGTGACCGGATGAAAAGCTCTAGAGGGCTGGATTTAGTCCCGCTGGCAGTTCTAAAAGTGCCAGTAGCAAATCACCAAATATATACCCATATATTAATAATAGACACGATAATATGGGAAAGTACTAAAGATTAAAACAGAATAATTAAAGAGCACCAAGTTTGTTTTACATTAACTATGGAAATGTTTCAACATTAAATTAAAGAATAAATATAGGAATTTAAAAAAACTTCTTTGGATAAGAAGTAATTTAAATTACAAGCAATATAAGAAAATAAACAATTCCAATGGTATACTATAATATTATATACCTAATAAGAGTGTGGATTATAAAAGAAAATCGAGCAAAGATGATCCGTGTACGAAAGAAAAATAATAGTTTTTTAGAATATAAATGGAGTTTTTTTTAAATAATAGTAAAAACCGATTTAGTTCCCTATTTCTGTTTTTTTTTTAATAAATATTACGATATTATATAAAGTTAGGATTTTGAAACATTTTGGAGTGCCGTAAAGTAAAATATTTGATTTCATTGATGTGGAAAAACGGTTCACATTACACATGATTTAATTTTGGAATACAATTCTTGAGTGAGTTATATTTGTTATGCGAGACCACCGTATAAATTTGTAATTACAATTTTTTAAAGTGCAGTTTGATAGAACAAATCAATATTTCTTCTTTCTAAAATTCAGAATAATAAATTCTATTCATTCTTACGTGTAAATTGGGCTTAGTGTTGTGATTAAAACTGATTAGTGCTATTGATTACGAATTTTATGAACATTGTTGAGTGCCACTCGAACAAATTAGCCGATTCAATTTACATGGAAAAAGTTTTGCATTACAAATGATTCAATTACTAATGTAATTGTAAAATTCTTGAACGAGTTAAGCTAGTTATGTGAGATCCTTCCGTAATAATAATTGATAAGTGAATAAAATCATAATTACAATTTGCCAAAGTACAATTTGATAATTAATCAAGTTTATAAGAAATGCAGAACAATAAACTATGTTCATTCTTAGATGTCTACATCTACTAATAGGAAACGGCAATGAAATTCGGCTTACTGGTGTGCGATTAAAACTGATCAGTGCCATTGATTATACGCTATTTTATTGTAGTAATATTAATTGACAATTTGGGTGGCACTAAATATATTGATCAATATTTCAATTTAATGAGCAAATCCTAGAATTAATTCAAGTTATTGATTATTTGATGTTATTGTTTTAGCGATTCAGATTTTTAAGCTATATCTACTAAATTATATTGTTTATAGATACTGCGAAAATGTGATTAAAATTTTCCTAGTAAAATCACTAAATATTTGTACAATTCCCAATTTAAACTAATTTTGTAATGACGATTTGATGACGATTAAAATGAAATAAGCAGATGTAAAAAAACATTATTGTTATGCTTAAAATCTATATAGAATTTTTAAGTGTTTTTTACTGAATTTCTCGTTTTTTAGGTGCTTTTCACTGAATTTCACTGTCTTTCACCGTTTTTAAGTGTTTTACAACATTCTACTGTTAATTCCGACCAAATATAATTTTTTATCTTGATAAGGCATCACATTTTTTGCAATAAGCGAATACAACATTTATTAAACTAAAAACAAAACATTTTTGTTATGCTTAAAATTTATGTTGATAATTTATTGAATAATTTGATGTTGTTGTAATATTGATTTCCATTTTTTAATTTATATCTCTATTAAATTGTGAATAAATACTGCGAAAATGTTATTAAAATATTTCCTAGTAATAGACTCTACAATATTTGCACTAAATATAATTGTGAAAATTGATTTCGCATGAAAATTTACGTCCGGATTAAAACGCAATTGTTTATAGATACTGCGAAAATGCGCTTAAAATATTTCCATGAAACCTACTGTAGACAAAGGTATTTGCAACAATCCTATTTTGTGCTAAATATAATTTTTAATCTGATAACGGATGAAAATTTGCGTCCTGATTAAAACTCAATAATAATTAATAAACATTTATTAAATAACATTGAAAAATGATGTAAGTAGATTATTTATTCCAATTCATTAACTATATCAATAGTTACAGTAAAAATGCGCTTAAAATATTTCTAGGAAAATTAATGTAGACAAACGTATTTGCAGCAAATGGAATTATAATTGATAAACATTCATTAAATAACATTAAAAAATTATATAAGTAGATTATTTATTTCATAATTTGTTGATTACATTTTATGTTATTCTTACATTGATTTCGATTGTTTAACTATAAATTGTTTAGAAATACCATTAAAATATTTCCGAGTAGAATTACTAAACTAAAATATTTGTACGATTCCTAATTTAAACTAAAGAATGAAATATTTCAATTACATTCCACTGGAATAATAATAATATAATTGGAAGTACATTTTTACATAATGACGCCTAATAGAAATGTGTTATCTATATTATGCTTTTGATAAAATGTTTATTAAAACACTCGCAAATATTTAACATATTCTGCAAATTTCGTATCGTATATATTGAATTCTATGAAACGGATGAAAGGCAATGCACTTAAAACTCAGTATGTAGTATTATTTTAGAAACTACGCGCAGTAACAAATAATTTTATATTGTACATTAATAATAAATATATAATTTATTATATTCTTTCTTTTAAATGAGCCGTATTTTATAGATTGAATCTCTCATCATTAATAATTGCTTCATTTTATTGCTGGAAATATACGAGTAAATTCGATTAGTTTTTGATGTTTTAAATATTTTCCTTACCTCCAATATGCATGCTTTCTTTTATTTATATTATATTATTAAATTATGAATGTAGTAGGTATATAAATTTAATAAATGAGCCATACGTATTTTATTTATCCTTTGATTTCTAACATTTTCCATTAAAGCGTGTAAAAATTTCCATCAAAATTATTCGAAATGCAAGAAAATCGTAGTCCTTCTTGCATTGCATTGATTAACTAATGAAGTTTAATAAGAATTGAGGAAACATACCAAAGATAAAAACATAACTTTCATGTATAAGAATTTTTAATAGAGATTAACAAATAATTTTATTTTGTATATTAATAATAAATAATTTATTATATACTTTCTTTTAAATGAGCCGTATTTTATAAATTGAATCTCTCATAACTAATTATTGTTTCATTCTATTGCTATCAAGTAAATTCGATTACGATATTTTAAACATTGAAATATTTTTATTACTTACTGCTTTCTTTTACTTTTATTTATAATATATTATTGGAATATGAATGTAATAGTAGGTATAGATATAAATTTAATAAATGAGCCGTAGGTATTTTATTTAATTGAAACTATTCGATGTAATTATTTTCGTTTTAGATGAATGAATTGGCAATAGTCACTAATAATGCATCATTAGTAGATAATTAAATTAGTTTCGAATATTTTAATTGAAGTTTGCTGTAGTAAATAGGACCTAAAATTTTTCAATTGCAATCTAATTTACGAATTTTCTTTTTATCCGTGTACATCTTTCGATTTATAGATTTATCTAAATCTATATATGTCGAAAATACGAGGGTTGTTCTCAAAGTATGTGTCCTCAAATAGAAGACACAAAATATTTTAATTTTTTTGCTCTTGTCAACAGGACCAAAAAAATTTTCAATTACAATTTAATTTACGAATTCTCTTTTTATCGGTGTCTATCTTTTGATTCATAGCTTCATCTAACCAAACAAAATTTTACATTGTACTTCTTTCAGCTTATATTTAACTTTTCTGTTGATAAAACTAAATTTGCAGTGTTTAAAATTCAAGTCTGTAAGTATAAATACATGATGCCCTAGGAGGAAAGGATGGAATTCTAAAAAAATGAAGTAGAGGTTATTTTAAAAACGAATAATATATTTTTATATTTTCATTTTTTACTCTTTGTGTAAGAACAAATACGATGATTTTTTTGTTACATTGTTAGATACTTTTATAAAATATTGCGTTACGATGTTGGTTTATAATTGATACCAACTATTGTTAATATTTGGACCAACTAAATTAATGCATAATTACTACATATTTTAAAATGTGTTTATTACAAATTGAAAATGTAAAATTTAATGATTTGCGTAATTTATTTCATATATAAAAATATGACATAATAATTTGCAGCATGTTAAAAACATATCAAAACACATCAGCCAATATTATTATTAAATATAATTAATTAACATTTATTTTTTTGCATTAACATGTGAACAAGGCAGAAAATGGGAGTATTTAAAAACGTATTACCTACATTATATTATATTTGTGTAAACTTGCAATTGGTATATAGTTTACATTTTTATTACATAATAATGAATATGACATGTTTGTACAATTAAACCATTTGCATATAGGACAAAAACAACAAATATGGACATAAATTATAAGCGACGTTTTTTTTGGTTCAAAATGATGATTAAAACGATATCGGTGGCGTAACTAAGCACAGTAGTAATAAAATTGTTAGGCTTCGTAAGACGACTTTTAAGAGTTGATACAAAAAATTCTTCTTTGCAAAAAATGTTACATCTTGTGCAATATTTAAGTGGTGTCTATGTATCGTACAAATTCTCTTTTTATTCATAGATGAGTTATTGTAATCGCTTATCTTTTGATCATTTTTTAAATTCAAAAAAATATCTTAGAAGTAGATTAATAATGAATTTATATTTGTACAATTAAACAGTTGCATTTAGCAGGCAAACAATAAATATGGACATAAATTATAAGCGACGTTTTTTTTTCTTAGGTTCAAAATGATGATTAAAACGATATCGGTGGCGTAAATAGCACAGTAATAATAAAGTTGTTAAACTTCGTAAGACGACTTTTAAGTGTTATTACAAAAAATGTTATATCTTGTGCATTTTTCCACTGCCATCCATATAGTTAGTCTAAATGGTCTCTATTTATTCATGGACGAGTTGTTGTAATCGTTTATCTTTGATATTTTTTAATTTAGAGAAAATATCCTAGCGGTAGCTTTAATAACGAAATGTATAATTAAACATTAACACTGTAAAAAATAAAAGCCGGCATAAATTATGCTAAAATGATGGTTAAAGCTATCTGTGGTGCAAATAGAGTGTACAATAATACATTTCAAAATTATTAACTGTATTATCTCTAATTTAATACAATAATAAAACATTTTATGACTTTTTAATTTAGAGAAAATATTCTAGAGGTGCTATAATATCTTATACTTAATAACTTATTGAATTATTACTAATATATATTTGTACAATTAAGCATTAGTTAATGCCGGTATAAATTAAACCAAAAAAATGATGATTAAAACGATCGGTGGCGCGAATGGTGTGGCGTGTATTCAATCTACATTGCGCGAGGGCTGGTTGTATAGTGCACAAATTTGATTTAGGAGACGACGACGACGGTGGTGAAACGATGATTACAACTGCAATTTTTGTGAGCGGGCCGCGCCGCGTCTCATTATAATCGGAAAGATGAATTTTACGTTGATTAAATTGGATGAAAATTTGGTATACGGAATAAAATTTAATGAGTGCGGCAGTGGCGCGGTTTTAACTTGATCAAACGAAAAAAAAATGATTGTCTTAAAAACAGTATCAATTAGTAGGGCAATTTTAATCATGCACATGAAATTTTGCGCTCGCGATCAAGTTCTCAAAGCAATTAAACGGAAAATGTTCGTTCTCACTAATAAATAATACTTTTATGGTTTCAATTTTATTGAGAGAGAACTGAAAGTTTAATTTTCCTAATGAACTAGCAAGACTTTTCGATCTTGTTTGCTGTGTTACTGCTGCTGCTCTGTATAGAAAAATTAATTGCTTTTAATGAACTAATTACACCATCGCCATCCTCCTCATCGTCGTCCTTTTTTTTCCTTCATAAATTCTAATTGCATCTAATTTACGGTGGCGTTATGTTACCATTTTATTTTCGACGTTTACGTTTTGATTAGCGTTCTGTTTCTCGTTTTTTTTTCTTTCTCGTGAAAGTTTATTAAATTATATGAAATATGTGTGCGCATGAAATCAATATATGATTCGAATTGATTTGAAAACGCAAATTTATTTAGAAAGGCCGCGCGCCGCGCACGCCGCCGTGAAATCTCTATCACTAATTGTAATAAACGCTTATATTTTTTACAATCTATTATTTGTTTCAATTAGGTGTTAAATTATTGCTTTTTTATGTATTGCTAGATATTAGTAGCGTTTTTCTTCAATACACGCCTTAAAAAACAAGAATATGTAACACGGTTAAGTGTCGTTTAGAGAAGTTAATTCAAATTTAGATCAAAATATGTGCATTTAAATAGGAGACTTTTTTTATTTAGGCTAAGATTGATCATGGGACTAATTCTTTTGAATCCGGTAATGGTTGTGAGTTGTTATTTGTTATTTTCGACTTTTTTTAGTGAACAGCATACTTTTTAGTATCCCAATTGAAAATTTTTAAATATTACATTTTGGGCTGGATTTATTTGCTTGGGTGAAATTTCTGACGATTTTCTATTTTTGGCATTTTTCAATAAAGCATTTAAAGGTTTCCATCAAAATTGTTCCAAAAAACGAGAAAAACGTAGATTTTTTAATATCTTTGATTAATACTGATAAAGTTTAATATAAAAATTGAAGAAAAATGCCAAAGATCCAAGAATAATTAGAGAAAATCTTTAAAATCCCAAAAATGGGGAAAAAATGCTAAAGATAAAAAAATGACTCGAAAAAATTGTTAAAATCTACTCCCATCTAAAGCAAAGTTGATCCCAAAATTTTATGGTTAAGAATCTTTAATAGGGATACTAAAAATAAGTTAAAATCTTCTCAATCGCAAAGGAAAATCTATACAAAAATTGAGTCGATAAGAATTTTTAATGCAGTTACTAAAAATCTGTTGGTCGCTAAAAAATCTCAAGAATTAGAATATATCCGTATAGGACAAATAATAAACAGTGTCTGATTTAAAACATTTAGGCACATCATCAGTTCATGCACAAGTTCCATAAACTGCCACTTTTTGCATTTATTATAAAAATTGCTATTTTATTCACAATCAGGCTGTAATATGTCTAACTATTTCTCTAAATTAGACAAAGTCAATAAAGTTTGGGATATATGGTGAAAGTTGCTTAAAAATTGCATGAAAACTTGTTAATTTTTCTTAACTTTGTTAAGTATTTAAAGAATTAGAAAACATCCTACCACTATATATAAATAGTGTGAAGTTTAAAACATTTAGGCGTATCATGAATTGATTGCGTTTTCCTTCCACGTTCCACAAACTATCACTTTTTGCATTTGTTATATAAATTACTATTTTATTTCCAATCAGACTATAATATGTGCATTAATTAGGCAAACTTTGGGATAATTTGATGAAATATACTAAAAAATTGCATGAAAAATTAACAAACCTTTAACGTTCAGTACACAAACGTTAAATTTTCCTTAACTTTTCATAATGTTTGTACCATTTTGCTACAAAAACATGTGTAATGAGTAGGTAGTAAGTAGTATAGTAGAAAGGCGGCGTGCGTGGGAAATCTCTATCGCTAATTGTAATAAACGCTATTTTTTACTACACATTCAATACATTATTTGTTTAAATTAGGTGTTAAATTATTGTGCTGTTTTTTATTTATTACCGACTATTAAAATTTTTGTTCAACACGCCTTGGTTAATAAAAAACCGTAATATACAACAACAACAACAAAAAATGTGTTGTTATTATTACTACTAATACCACTACTACCACTCTTTCTCTGTAAAAAATTCAATAAATTTTTATTATGCCAATAAAAAATTCGTGGAAATAAATTTGATATTGTTTTATTACGTTAGTAGTAAAATTTTTACAAATAATGTTGTTGGGTGTATGTATATATTCGCATTTTTGCGGTTCGTTCGTATATTTACAACAATTTTACATCGCGTTTGATGGGTTAAATGAACCAAGACAATGTACTAGAGGAAAATTGAAGTAATCGATTCCAAGCTGCACCTTAATTTATCTATAATTTTGTGAAAATATATATAAAAAAAATATATGAACGAATTCATTCAAGTGTTTTATTGACTTTATCAGAACAAAAGAAACTATCATGCGCAATCATTTTTTGTAATTACGATAAAATTCATACGATTTCACCTATTAAAATCGTTTACGCGCATAGAATTTCAAATTTGAAAGAAATACGCTCGAAAAGTGCGCCTATTAATAGCTGTAGTCGACGAAAAGTAACTCTTGCGGCTTGGGCCATACAGAAGGCTGGCTTATTTTAAGTAATTTACATAATAGGGATCCTCAGATGTTTTTTTTCTTTTTAATCTGTACAAATTTCCTACAAAAAGAACTGGCTCCTACTGTTAGTGGTTAAAAAGTGACTTTTGCAGCTTAGGCCGTAAAGAAGGTATGCTATTTTGAACAAAAAATATTTTTAACTTATATATAAAGCATTTTTTGTTTGTAATCATGCAGAATGTAATTCGCATAGTATATGGCACCACACACAAAACGCATTAATTAAATTTAAGTGGAAATTGATTTGTTACTCACGCTTGACTGGCGACGCGTTGCGCGAACGAGATGGATGCAGCGCGAGACGAGCGCGAAAGAAAAAAATTAATTAGTGAAAATCGCTGATTAATTAATAATATAAAGGCGGGCGTGTGCAGTTGGAACGATTTGGTGTGTACGAGAATAATTGAGCCAAGTTTTCCAAACTAGACGCGCGGTTGAGAATGGTGGTCAAAAAATGCGTCAAATTTGTGCATTTTAAAGCTATTGAGTCTCGCAAAAGGATTTTTAATTGAGGGTTCAAAAAAATTGATCATTATGAGGTTCTTTATGCAATAAAGTGCTTAAACACAAAAATTTTTGCATCGTAAAACGTCTAACTTTTCGTACTTGTTACATAAACTACTATTTTTATAATTTTTCTTAAATTTTAGTAGATTTTATGTAATTTTTATACAAATGCTTCACATAAAAAAATTGATGAAAGTATGACGGAATCACCGAAAGTTGATTTTTTCTTACTTCTTACAGTTTTTGTCGAAAACTTCTTAATAAGTCCATAAGTTTGTTGATAATATTTAATCTCAAGCTAATGATTTTTAGTACAGACTGGTCAAAACTAGTATAGAAAGAACCCAAAAAACATATTTTTCAAAAGGTCTGTGAAAAATAATGCACTTTTGCTAGTAGTGTGTAATATATTATTCTATGCATTATAAATCTAATTGCTAATTAGTATGTCATTTCATTATTATCGAAGTTTTGATTAAAATATGTTAAAATTAATCAATATTATCTATCAATTAACATTTTTGTACTAATTTGATGAAAATCGTTGTTTAATTAAGAGTTTTGAAGTCAAGTTAATTGACTAGAGTTTTCCAAGTTGCTAGCAAGCAGCAGCAGCACCAACTCATATTACGAATGTGTTATTGAATAATGAAAAGTACATTCATCGGAATCGAACGCGCGCATCCTACACGTACTATGGATATATGGAATATTATTTTATTTTTAGACGTGTGTGTGTTTACGTCCGATTTCTAAAAATATCGCATCGTATATGTGAAATTATTAATAATATTCAATCCGAATTAATTAACATTTAATATTCCATGTAATATTGATGCATTTCAAAGAATTGTCATAATCAACAAAGCTTGTGTATATTTGTACAATGTTTAATTAAATATTTGATGGAGCGCCTAATGAATTTGCCGAATAATGATTAACATAAACTGTGCTTGCTACATGTTGTTAATTAACGATTTCGATGTCATTTTTTTTCAACTAGTTTTATATTTTTTTGCAAACTAATTACATGCGGAACGTCGAAAACATGTTTACTTTCATCGGATATTCGATAATGAAATTATTTTGTTGCGAATTGCGCTAAATAAACATATCAAAGTGGTATAGTAGTAGCGCGCGCTGTTGTTGTTGTTGTTGTTGTGTATGTGTGCGCGCGATTTTTTTTTACGAAAAACTAAATTAGATTCGTGCCAGAAACAGCACGAATAATGACTGTACAATTTTTCGTTTTCGTTTTGATCGCTTAATAAATATTCTCTAATTTGGGACGACGTGAAGAAAAATTAATTGCGCGTTTTGATTTTGATAAAAGGTGATCTGTTGAGGGAAACATTGTTCCATATTAGTTGAATTCTAAAGAAGAAAATAGTATTTTTAATTTTAATTTTAATTAGGGTAGTAAATTTTTTAATTGAAAATTCATTGGCACTTTTTTTGAAAGTTTCCAACGTTTCGGGTCTGAGATACAGCCATCTTCAGGGATCATGGTGACAAACATCAAAAGTAAATTTTATTTGTAACAGTAAAATAGTTTACTAAGTCAAATATTCGCAATTCAAAACCAGCATGAATAATGACTGTACAATTTTTCGTTTTTCGGTTTGATCGCTTAATAAATATTAGTTAATTTCGGATTCACTTGAAGCAAAATTGATTGCGCGTTTTGATTTTGATAAAAGGTGACGTTCAGGGAAACATTGTTTCATATTGGGTGAAATCTAAAGAAAGAAAAAGAAATCATATTTTTTATTGGTCTATAAATTAGCACATGTTTTGTAAACGGAATGAGCGATTTGGAAAATCATTTAATTATCTTTGGTCCATCAAAATTAAGAGGCAAAGGGATTTTTTTCACAAACGTTTTATAGTTTAAAACAGGAATATTAAACATTTTTTCTATTTAGACTCCCCAGGTTTTCCGACCTCTCTCCTACTCTACGCGGTTCTCCGATCTCTGGTTCTCTCGCCTAACACGATTCTCCGCCCTTGTTCTCTTGTTATTTCCAATCTCTATCACTTAGTGCGGTTGAACCCCCCAATGGACTTCTAGTACACCCTATACTTATTCTAAATTTTGATAGCCTCTCAGGAGGTCCACATGAACCCTTTTGAGAATCCCTGGTTTAGAGTCTAAATTTGAGCATTTTCGTTAAAATCAATCAAATGGCACAATACAAATAGTACAAATCGTACCCAATTTGATAATATCATGTCATAATTAAATTTTTTATAAGAATACACCACCTATTTGTTTTTCTATTGTCATGAAAGGTGATGTCGTTATGAAATCAGTTACGTGTCGCACATCGAGTGGACATAGTATCTATCTGGAACGAAAATATATCATTAATAAACTAGTCATTTTGCGTGACCCAGAGGAGGGGAGTAAAAAATTGATCACCCTCGTTTTTGTTTTTCCTCTTTCATGATGATAAAAGTTATGAAATCAATTACATGTCGTGTATATACGGGGCAGATCGAACAGCGTAGTGGACTTTATCTGGAAGGAAACAAAATCATTAATAGCACATAAATTAGTAATTTCAGGTAAAAAAATTGATTATATTACGCATGAAGCAAATACTTTATATCAAAAACTGGATGGAAACAAATTAAATTGTATAACACTGAAATTATCATGCAATTTTCCAATCAATTTGCAATGAGAATCGAAGTTCCGAAAATTCGAAATTAAAAATTATGTTGAAAATACTAAATTTTGCACATCGAGTGGAACGAAAATATATCAATAATAAACTAGTAATTTCAGCTGAGGGGTTAAAAATTGATCACGCTCGTTTCTGTTTTTCCTTCATGATGATAAAAGTTATGAAATCAATTACATGTCGTGTGTATACGGGGGAGATAGAGCAGCATAGTGGACACTATCTGGAAGGAAACAAAATCATTAATAGCGCATAAATTAGTAATTTCAAGTATAAAAAATTATTGATCACGCGCGCGCCTGTTTTATTTTTCTATTATATGTATGATAAAAAATTAATGTTATGAAATCAGTTACGTGTCGCGTACTCACATATACAGTGGACATTATCTGTAAAACGGAAAAAAAAAGAATTCGTTTTTCTAATCTTCTACTAAATTAGCGTGCGTTTGTAAAGTCTAACAAGCGGTAAAGAAAATTTGGTGAAATTCAAGAAAATTGTTTATTCTTCTATTATTTCTTCCAAATCGGTGTACTTACAGTGAATAAATTAATTATTTTAGGTGATAAGACTAGACACTATCTGGAAGGAATCAAAATCATTTAGAGAATATATTTAAAATTTCAGTTAAAAATTGATCACGATGATTTTATTTTTCTATTATGATAAAAATTAATGTTATGGAATCCTTAACGTGTCGCGTACTCACATATACAGTGGACATTATCTGTAAAACGGAAAAAAAAAGAATTCGTTTTTCTAATCTTCTAATAAGTTAGCGTGCGTTTGTAAAGTCTAACAAGCGCTAAAGAAAATTTTGTGAAACTCAATAAAATTGTTCAATCTTCTATTATTTCTTGCAAATCGGTGTACTTGCAGTGAATAAATTAATTATTTTGGGTGATAAGAATAGACACTATCTGGAAGGAATCAAAATCATTCAAAGAATATATTTGAATTCTTGAAAAAAAGAATTCTTTTTCCTAATCTTCTAATAAGTTAGCGTGCGTTTTTAAAGTCTAACAAGCGCTAAAGAAAATGGAACTAATACCAGGAAATTTATTTATTCACCTATCATTTTTTACAAATTGTGTATAAATTAATAATTTCGGGGGCTTTATTATTTTTGAGTAAGTTGTCTTTTTGTAAAATGTTCCACTGTTACATTACATCATTGGCATCAGTATATACCTATATATAAATTATGTTGTTATTTCTAGTGGTTTTGGGTGAAAACTGAAAGTTAGTTTGTTTAAGACTGCGCTAATCAAGCAAGTTTATAAGAAACCTGACATTATGGAGAGTGACAAGATCTTCCCACATATTCTATTTTTTTTTAAGTTTTTATTCATTTTTATACCAAGCAGCAAGCACAAGCTAAATGTCGCAATCCAACTCTGTACCTACAGACAGATAGATACATTTTTCGTTATAATTTCCTTCTTCTTGGCGTATGAAGAGGAGGAAAAAATGATGTAAACATCACATTTCCATAGCTAATTAAAATTTACTACTATCTTATTATTGTTTTCACTTTGATAAATTTAATATCAATGTTGATGGTAGACTTTCACGAACAAACGGAAACAGCCTTCAACTTGTAATTTCAAATAAGAAACAGAATTAATTTGTTAACTGTCACAGCGAGTTGAAAATTTATATCTATTTATATATTATACATATATGTGTGTGTATGTGTGTATAGTAATAATATTTATTGTAATGCAAATTCAAACTGTATTTTTTATACATTTTCTTTCATTTAATTGTTTACGCTATGATGATGTTTGCATGAGGAATTTCTTTGTGTGGTCCATGCGGATTAACATTTTATCATCGAACGGTGTTAGATATGTTAGATGTAAATGATGTTCATTAATCTAGATCTTATCGGTCGCCATTTGTAGAAATACTAATTTATTATAATCATCATATAGCTTAATTTATTCGTGGGCAAGCTGCGAAATAGAAAAAAGGATAGAGCGAGCAAGCGAATGAAGAATGGATTCATCAGCGTGCCTCACACACACACATGCTCTCAAAACCCAAGCTAATTTTTTTCTTTGCCGATAAAATCTAATGTAGGAAAATTGTATAAATGGATTGGGTTTAGGGCCTAATTTAGACTTTCACACATTTTTTTTTAAGTTTTCCGATATATTGGATAATTGGAATTGTTAGATTTTTTAAATTTTGCTTATAGTCTTATATCTTATATTAAAAACTGGATGAAAACACATCAAATTAGAAAAATCTTACTTCGTCTTGCAATTTTCTAAAATAAATTGAAGTTCCGAAAATTCGAAATTAAAAATTATGCTTCGGAGTCATACACATTTCGTATACGCCACTGTCCTGTATCTCTATGTACATCAAGCGATGTTATTTATATAAATGAGAATGTTTGTGAAGATGGATCGGGTCGTTAGATGATGCAATTTAATGAAGAATAATTTATTCGTTCGCTACGTGGCTCTGCTTTCAATTTTCCTCAATTATTTATTGTTAATATTTTATACAATATTTTATTTCTTTTTATCGCGCAGCATTTTAATTGCTTAATTGTTTCGCTTGATAGGAGTAATAAAAATATAGTATTGTACGAACCTGTCTAATTAGATTAAAAAATTGCTATATACGGTTTTATGATCTATCATCATCGCGTTGTTCGCTCGGTGGTGATAATGGGAAAGTTTGGCGCTAAATGGAATAATCTTAAATGAATGAGTAGTAAAGTGAGAAAGAGAGAGTGAGAGAGGGTTAAAATGTGTGAAATGTACAAGAGTTTTATGGGCGAATAAAAATTATGGATGTTGTGTTGCTGTTGCTGTTTTAAGATTAATATTTAGAAATTTCATTCACGCGTGGATAAGCGAAAAAATATACGTTTTTGGTTGCTACGAAAATGCGTATAAATATATAGTATACCTACACACATATATATACGGCGAGGAGATAACAGCACTCATTTTTCTCACTTTGTGCGAATGAATAAATTGCAATTTTTGGGCTGGAATGCTATAAATTAATTTACCCCATTTACGATAACACCTGCCTTACTATTCTTAAAGTATCGAATTTTTTTCCCAGTATTAGGAAATGATACTATTTTTCAAAACCATTCTGTATTGTAATGCAACAGTGGGCAATCTCTGGCTTGCGGCGATTTGCAAAAATATTGTGAACGTTTGTCGAAAAATATGTCTAAAAATGCATAATAAATTGCAATTTTTAGGCGGATTGCTATAAATTAATTTACCCCATTTACGATATCACCTGCCTATTCTTAAAGTATCGAATTTTTTTCACCAGCAAGGAAATACTATTTTTTTGAACCATTCAATTCAAAGCCTGGGAAATCTCTCGCTTGCGGCGATTTGCCTCCATCCGCCCCACATAATCATTTGAAATTTGCAGAAATATTGAGAACATTTACCGAACAATATGATTTCGTGCAAAATTGTCTAATTCTTATTACAAATTTAATATTGTTTGTCTAATGATTTTTCTTTTTTGTTCTAGGTGAGTACCGAACATCAATTTGTCTATTTCTAAATCAAATCATAAATCAATTGGTAAGTCTTGTATCTTAACGGTTGGTATTCACGGGTCATTTGCAGTTTTTAAGAAGATTACACTAATTTTAAAGCAAATTATACATAAAACTTATTGATATAAGACAAATATTAAATATTTTAGTAAGCTTTTTATCCAAATCATAAATTACAGTTTTACCCTGTGAAAAAAGAAATTGGGATAAAACATAGTACAATGTTTTGGAATATGGAATTTTCTCAAGTATAAATTCGAGAGGAAACGTGACAAATTACACATTTTGTTAAAATCTAAAAATAAACAGTAAACTTCTTATACCTCATATAAAGAACAATGAAATTATTAAATATGAAAATGTATTATATGTTTATTTGTACAATTTTACTAAATAAATATACAATAAATTTCAGAAAAACTTACCAATAAAACTACAATACAAAAATTGAATATATCTATTTATTGTAAAAATCTCAACTGAAAGCATAAAGTTTTACACTATGCTACAAAGAATATAATAAAATCCGTATGTGTGTATAAAATGTTGAATATTTTGCTAAAATTATGAAATATGAATTCAATTCACTCTAACTTGAAACTTGTGAAAGAAACGTGCGCTTTTAGTTTTTGATATTTTGAAGGGAAGTAAGTAAGTAAGTAAGTTTAATGCAAATAGAGTCAGAATTTGGGGTGGTACAAGAAAAAACTTTATTTTAACACATTTATGGGAGGGAAGGAATTACGGAAAAGTTTTGAGCATATCGTATAAAATGTGTCATACAATAGGTCTGATTTTACCGATTGAAAAACTTAGATAAATTGTTAATTCTTCATTAAAGTTAATAAAAACAGTTGTATACAGCATTGTCAATCTTGTTTTTTGGTGAAAATGTCAGGAACATTGAAGCATAAAGCATTGCCAACCTAGTTTTTTGGTGAAATGCCCGGAACATTTAGGAATACAGCATTGCCAACCTTACTAATGGGAGAATTAACTAATGACGGAATTGTATTGATTATAAAATTGAAAAATTTTAAAATATCATTAAGCGATTTGATTACGAAATCAGCCCTAATTCTTTTTTGTTACATTTTAAACGTGTAGGTTTTATTTCCACATCAATTTGAATTTTCCAACTTTCACCACTCTACTCTTGATTTTTTTAATATTGTTGTTATTTACCGATATTTATACTTTAAAATGTTAACGTTACCATTTTGATGATAAAACGCTACATACATGATTGCAATTTTTCAGCGCTAAAATGAATTACAATAAAAAAATGCAAGTAATAAACTATGCATAAATATAATGTGTGTTTAAATACGTAGGGGAAGGTTGCTCAACTCGTACCTGCGCCTAAATCGTACCTCCGCAATTTTGAAGAAGCTATAAGGCCTAAACTTCTAAATACAGTGACAATACAACCAATTTAGCCCCAT
>JARJDW010022830.1:0-49594 GCA_030264715.1 Adinopsis sp. GC000173 | reverse complement strand
CAATCTAAAACCTAATAAGCATAAAATCAGATAGAAGACTTTCAAATTTCCCAAATTAGACCAAACTTTGAGTATAATATTTCAATCTTATAATTTTAATAGTCTTTGAAGAATCGATCTTTAATCATTTCTCTGTTACTATTGAATATTTGTTTTTTCTGATTCTTACAAAAAAATTACTTCTTATTTAAAATTAAATTTTCATTTCAATTGTTTAATTTTTGTATGGGACTGTTTACAAATTCAAATTAATTCACTCTCATAAAAGCTATAACGTCAAAACATTTTATATCATTAATCAAGAATTATAAAACCAAACAAAATTAGAGTTGAAGAGTTTGCAACAATTTATCAAATTTTTGGAAAACCATAAAAATTATTTCAAAATTGTTTGAGCATATTTGAGCAGGATTTTTATTCCAAAATCAATATACCTACTTTGATGATGTATGACCAGTGTGATTCTTTCGGAAATTACAGTTCAATTACTAACAAATAAAATTGGGAATAAGCTTCGAGCAGCAGTCGCATCCAAAAATAAATATACCCTAATGGCGTGGTTTAAGTAGAATTGTTTCTTTAAAGATAGCTCCAAATATCACAAATATGCGTAATTACTATTAACAAAAAAATGGGGAATCGGGTTTTTATCTTGACCGAATCTAAAAAGCACCAATCATTGGAGATATACAATGATTAGTACTAATTATTGCAACTGTCTAAATTTTCTACTAAACTAAAAGTTTTGATGCAAAGAACTAAGTATAGTATTTTACTACTTCCTAAGTAGAAACCTAACTACTTTTTGTATCAAATTATGTAATTTCCGCCAATGCAAGTAGAAAGATGATTATTTCCAAAGTTCAAAAAGTATAGTTATGATCTTCTCACCTTTTCAAATTAAAATTATAACAATATCATCAAGGACAAAATCAAAACGAAATTCATTTTAAATATTTTCAAATACGTACCTATACAAAATTCATATAACCTTCCCAAAATCGATTTTTAATTTCCTTCATCAATATTTCATAAAAAAATATCATAAAAATAATAACAATCATTAATAATTGATGTATGGCAATTAAATTTTTGCAGTGAAAACAAAATAGATAATTCAGAAACAACAATAACAACAAAAAATGAACGTAATTTAATTTTATTATTGCTTTTGATAGATAAAACAAATGCGAGGCAACAACAACAACAACAACAACGGGCAAAAAATTAATACGAACACAAAAAAAATAATTAAAATGGATAATCGATGAATAAATCAAATGGGACCAATTATAAATCACCCATTAAATTTAAGTATCATTTTAATTGTAAAAGCATTTGTTGCACTATTTACTGCCATAATTAACTCGCTGTAGCACCAATGCAACAACAGCGAAAAAAAACAACCAACATAAAACATTGGATAATGATTAATTTCGTTCGAAATAGAAAATAACGCGTATAGAGGGCCAATATTTATAAATAAAGCAAAGTTTGTGTGTGCGTGAAAAATTCATCGGGAGATGAATTTAAAATTCAAATCCCTTGAGCTTTTCGGCGAATGTGTGTCTGTATGTGTGTGTGTGTGTGTATGTGCGAGAGGCTGTATATAGGTATATAAAATATAGCCGAAAGCTACCATCGAATATATTCGATTCCAAATCTAGCATTACATCAATAAAATTACCCAGAAATAACCAGATGTGTAAAATAATTCTCATTCTCGGTGGATTTCGCTCGCTGTATGCAGCAGTATAGTACAGCGCGCGCCATGCAACTATGCGCACCATCTATAACTAGGAAAATGCATTCAAGAACAAATTCCATTTGTGTTAATAATTTTTTCTGCACACACAAAACTTAGTTTCTTTTCTATACACTTTGAGCGTTCTTAGCGATAAATCATTGTTTTAAGCATTTTTCTAGCAACAAAGTTTCGCGCGCGTTCGTTTGCTTGACTGGGGAAAAATAAAGATTTGTTTGGCAGCGGCCCGGGTTTATTATTATTATATTATTTTAAATAAATCGGTGCTTATTAAAATTATTGTTATTTGTGCGGCTTTAAAATAATAAAGTCTAGACAATTTCATGCAGATGCAAGTTTTACTGACCTACATAACAACATTAATTAATCAAACGCGCGTCTAATCAACATCAATTTAGCATTTTAATATCGCAGTTAAAATTGTTATTAAAATAATTTTCATAAAATATCGACCAACATGCAAAACCCACTTAATTAGAGAATGAATTTGGGGAAATTTCAATAATATTTTCTTAAAAACGGTACAGTCCGAGCAGTAACTTAAAAACTCTATTGGTCTTAGTTTAATGAAGATGAATTTTGCTAGGAAATTTAGGGATTATGAAAGTTAGACCAGGTTCTAAAAACTCTTAAAAACATTTTCCGGAATTTAAATTTGGATCATTCTAAAACAATTAGATTTTGCTAAAAAAAACATGATTTATAATACTTAATGTTGAGGTACTCCAGTAGCAGCGTTAAATTTTAGGTTTATGATTGTTAAAACATGAAAATTTGGAATTTAGAAGTATTTTTTTTCTCTATGTATAATATATATTTGATGCGTAATTAGAAAATTCCACGAATATAATGTTGTTGTAGTTAATACGCTGCGTGTAATTAATTTTAATCCAAACATACACTTGCTGGATGCATATCAATTATTTCTACAATATATTCAATAATAAAATGATTTCAGCATAAAATAGGTTTTAGTTAGTACACCTATTCTTATTTTATAGAGAATGGCTAAATAGAGAATTCATAAAAGTAATCTTCGCTCTTTCAAGAACAAAAATGCGTACCGAAAATCACTTTGAGAAAGGTTCCTCTTCCTTCTTCATGTGCAAGATTTGTGTCGCCCGTTTTGAACCTCTGGCACCATCTTCCAACTTGACTTTTGCTGATTGTTTCCACCCTTTCTCAAAGTGGTAGAGCATATATGGCAAATATAAAGATGATTTTCGCTACTCACTTTACAATGAAAAATTATTGAACATTAAATACATATGCGAAAATGTAAATTGCTTTCGTGCGTTTTTAAAACAAGGAAAGAAAATTAAAGTATAAGCGCGCGCTTATTGAGCATTCCTCATTCACGACACTGCGAAAGAAAAAACGCACGCGGGCATCGAGAGATGTTTATTAAATTTGTAATATAAATAATTGCATTTCAGAATGCACAAACTTTATGAAGCATGCCAACAGCAAAAAACAATAAATCACGGACAAAAAATGTATATTGTATGCTATATATGAAATTCAATCGTAAGTAAGGCGCATAGTATACACAACACACATATAAAATAAAGTGAACATTATTAATTTTCAGCGTATGGAAGGAAAATTTTCTTATATGTATAGAAAAATGGACTTTATCGAGTGTGAAATTCATACAAAATACAAAGAATGAAGCACGGAGGCGGCGGCGGCGGCGAGAAGCGCGCACGAAGACGACAAGAGAAAAAATACAAATCGATTACGTTTTTCGATCAGCATCTTTTGCACCTATACGTGTACATACACATAGGACACGACGCAATATAAAGCCCGAATGATATTTATCTTTTCTCTTGTAGGTCTTTTGAGGTGGCTTTACAAAAAGGGGAAATAATAAAACATAACGGAGGACAACGGAGTTAAACGCAAAGCTGTCATGAATGCTTGACAGCGTGTAGCATAAAAGAAAATAAATGATGAAAATATCCGCGAAGTATATGTGACTTATAAACTAAATGTCACGAAAAGAATAAGTGTATAAATGTAAGCCTGCGCGCCATACGATATATATATGTATATATAAAAAATATATAGGACATAAATACCAAAATGGAATTGCTGCTCTCTTGTATATATATATATGTATGGGTGTGCGATACTTTTATTCATCATTACACAAAAGTTGTTTTACGAAAAAGTTGCTCGTGTGCGCATTTTTTCCCCTATCTTGCTCTCTTTCTGTCTTCCTGCTTCTTCATAAATATGCGCGCCTCCAAATAGGAAAAACAACAGCAGCTAGCAAAGAAAAAGTTTTTGTTTTGATGAATAATTTTCTTAGATTAGTATTTGCGCTGGTTTGGTGTAGTATAATAGAGCAACTGCCCCGAATGATTTACATCGCAATGTTTTGTCATATTTATTTAGATGCTTATCAATAATTAGAATTTTATTTATGTTGCCTAAACTTTCTTAATATTTTAACGCTAATAGAATGTAAAATTGCCAATTTTATTTCTTAAAAATAAATATGTTGTAGATGGTAATTAATTTGGACAGTTGATGCAAGTAAAACACGTATTCGCTACATACATACGAACATTCAGCGCTACAATTGTTTGATATGCGTAATTTATTTCGCTACAAAACATCCTTTAAGCTATTTGCGTGGCAAAAAATGCGTGGTAAATTATGTGACAACTGCTACCAACATTAATCACGTGTGTAAAAACTACATTGGTGGTCCATTAAAAACTAATTTTTATTATATTATTATTATAATAAAAAAAAGTTGGCGAAATAAAACAAAAGAACGTTGCCGCGCATCATTGGTCTATAAACAAACATCAACAATGCGGCGGAACAACAACAACAACAACAAACAGACGAACAAACAAACAAACAAAACAAAGCAAAAGTGAAAATGAAGAACAAGTTTTGAGTCGAAAATTAATGAATAATTTTCTTAGAATCGTAAATTGCTCGATTTTCGTCTAGAACAATGCATCAATTGAGTCAATTGTGGTATTTGCGGTTAATTAACAATAACCAGCGACAATGCAATTGCACTTTGAGGTTGCCATGACAACGGTCAATTCAAGACACACACACACACACACACACACACACACACACACTCGCACAGCACTCGGGCGCACAACACACATATTCGATGGACGTGTGCGCTTACAACAAGGGAATATGGACATGTCGTATGCACCACTAAATATTACATCTGCATACATTCTACATCCACCTGGCCTACAATTCCGCAATATATTATACACATACACACACACACACACACATATATATATGTATATATACACCCGTTATATACACCAACTTTATCGCAATCTATTTGCGCGATTTGCTCAATTTAGTTCAAAACTATTTAATGCTATTTATAATATTATTATAAAGTTCCATACTAATTTATTCATAGATTTTATTTAGATACTGCTGTTGTATATACGATTTAACTTCAATGTCTTGCCGTGCCGTCGTCGTCGTAAAAAATCGACTTTGTAATCTTGCACAACATTTTTTCCACATTTTGAGTGCTGACTGCGAGCAGAAATAATAAATGAATTTCAATTTTTTATCCAACGCTGCTGTAAAAATGTACCACACATCCACCTACAAACACAAAAATATTTCATTCTATTTATACAATAGAACGATTGTTGATACTACTAATGGACTAGTTCATCGTCTTTTCTAACAAAATCAAAATAATATCATTGATAATTGCAAATTCACAGATAATGTTATTAAAAATAATATAATTAAACAACCAGACAAATAAATTCTGATGTATTATTTGATATTTATCCATTTTTATATATTTTTTAAAGCAATACAAACTTTTAGATGCATATTTATAGTTAAAATATATGAAATAAATCTCAACATATTTCATTTTACTCAAATAAGTAAAATGGAGAAAAAAAGGGAAATCAAATTAAACTGCAAATGCAGAAATAAATATATTAGAAACAATATAGTTAAATTATTTGTTTTGCCCAGAGAACTAAATTTTGTATAAAATTAGATCTATTAGCCATTTTTATTTATTTTTTAAAACACTAGAATGTTTAAGCTGCAGATTTGCATGTCTATCTATCAATAGTAAAAACAAAACACAACTTTCATTGGTTTTTCCCGATAAATTACATTTATGCAATTCCTAAAGACCAGAAACCAACTAATTTTAGTTTCCTAGCTGTAGTAAATTTGGCATTTCAGTTCATTACCAATTAGCAAATAAAGTACAACAATTATTAAAGATAGTTAACAAATGATTATAAAAATGTTGATGTTACAATATAATCTTTCTTGTTGCGTCGTCTTCCTCCACGCGCATTATTGATAAAACTATTCATATAAACGATTTATTAATTCAATAATTTTGTCGCAAATCTCACTTGTCATGAAATATCATATTTTAATTGATTGCGCTTAATTCATTTATATTCTCGTATACTATTCTTGGCGACGATATTCCAGATTGAATTTATTGCGATATTATTAGCTAACCGGTAAAATATTATATCGACATCAGCATATTGTAATAACTAATAATATAAACCAATTTAAACATAATTTATTAAATATTGATATGAATTTGTAACATATCGTTGCATTAATGGACTTTTCAAATACCCAATTTAATTCAAAAATTAGCATATCATAATTCATCATTTATTTTTTGTATGCAAAAATGTACATAGATAGTAAAAATTAGAATTTGAACAATGTTGCTCAAAATTTCATTACGATACAAGTAAACAACATTAAATTGTTTGTTTTTTGAACATTTTTATATTTTTTACCACTGTAAATGAATGAACATGATTGATGTAAGAGTTGTTTTCTATGTAAAATTAAGTTTCTCATCGAATGGCGAGGTTAAAAAAACGAAAAAATAAAAAAGAGTGGGGGGAAATCGTGAAAAACATGAATTTTCACCATAACATTGGCTATAACTTTTTTCCTATGGAAAATTTCAAGCAATGAACCTCGCCAATCGTTTTAGAATGACGAAGTACCCCCTTATACAAAGTTTGAACAAAATCGATGATCCATCAATTTTTGGCAAAAATCGTAAGTTTAACCCCTTGCCGTTTTTTCGCTCAAAAAAATTTTTTTCAACTTTTTTTCGATTTTCGCGAATCTAAAAATTGCATATCGTAGTATTGCCTAATAATAGTATATACACAAATTTTCAGCTTGTTACGATGATTAGAAGTGGTCTAAAAAAATTATTTTCTTACCCCTTGCCGTTTTTTCGCTCGAAATTTTTTTTTCAACTTTTTTTTGATTTTTGCACATCTAACTATAGCATCTCGTAGTGATGCCTAATAATAGTAATCAAGTCAATTTACAGCTTTTCCCGACGATTAAAAGTGGTCCAAATAGACGATTATATGTAAAGCAGAATTTCCCGGCGCTTCCACCAAAATTCATATAAGAAAGACCTATATTTCGATTAATAATTGTTTTTTGTAATGAAATGCAATATTTAATTACAATACGCAATAATAGAAAATGAAAAAAACATGTATCTTTAATTTAGTAAGATTTGTGTTAAAAATGTGTGAGCAGAAACGAATTTATTATTAAAATTATGACGCGTAATTGTTTGAATATTTAAGCCAGTCGCATTTAAATGCGCTGAATAATTTAATACGATGTCACATAGATGGATGTATATGTATTTCGGAGAGGCAACTGATGGGAATTGAAAATTCAGCCGAAATTGAGAAATATTAAACTTTATATTTACTTGTAAAGATCGTTCCTAGTTTGTTTGTAACATGAATGTATATCTATGTGGTGGAAGGAACGGATCAAAGGACTATCATTAAACTTTTCAACTCCCTGGGAATCAGTAACGTAACCACGATGGAGTTTCCAGCTTTGAAACAGCATTTTTACAGATTGTGTGTGTGCAAAAAATTCTTGACGGGAGTAAAGAAAATATGAAAAATCGTTGGGCGTCGCATTTTTTATATTCTTCTCACTGAAATTAATGCGCCGCAAAAATGCTTCTTTTTCCTCTCTCCGCCGTCTTGACAAACTGGAAAATTTTTATATTAATAATATCGTACGTACGTACGTACGACTACTTATAATAAAAAAATATACGCGACGTGCAGCTGTGTTTTTGAGATACTTTTAATTAGGTATAAAACTTACAAGTTTCACTTCGTACGTAGATTCGAAGATGCCGAAAGAAGCACGGAGGAGAGAGAAGATGAAAAAATGCTATACTTTATAAACTCTTAATGGCCAGTTTAATAATACTTTTACGTTTCGGTGGGAGAAAAAAATAAGTTGAACGTAATGTGCTGCGCTGCCCTGCGCTGCTCTGCTCTTCTTACTGCTTCTTACTGCTTCTTCTTTTTATATTACATTTACGAAATTATTTTTTCTTCTGCAAAGACGAAATCAATCACGCGCCGACTTGCAAATCTAATTTAAGCAAAAATAAAAACATGTTTGTCTTTTTCCTCTTCTAGTTCGCCCATTAAAAGTGGAGATCCTGAGCAGCAATCAACCGTTCTCCGCCGATCGAAAATACGAAATTCCATGTCAGACGTACGGGTCACGTCCGCCAGCTAAAATCACTTGGTGGATGGATAATAAAGAGTTAAAGCCGTTTATGTTCAATCACACACAGACCGTAAGTATTATTGCAATTAAGCGTCCTCTCTCTCTTCTATTCTCTTCTAATCATTTCACCCAACCAAAAAGTCACCATAATCTTCTTTCATTTTTTCCCTCTAAACTCGCCCTAAACAGTTAATAAGTAAATCAGCAGCAGTCGAATTTATCCGTTTATGTTTAATCGCATACATAACATGCCGTTTAAGTATTATTGCAATAAATCTCCATCTAATGATGGCATTGCTCCCAAAAAAGAGAATCCATCCATTAAACTGTTTATAATTAAATATGCTGCCTATTTCATTGCCCGTCACCATTACATGCGACTTTTATAAATCTATAAATAGCGTTAATTATTTATGAAATGGAATTATTATTGATGCATTATTAAACCATCAACACACTGTTGACACTCGTCTGACAGCGTCAATACGAAACGCTATCTACGATAAATTTATTATTTTCGAATATAACAATGCACAAAAACACGTTGAAACTCGAATAATATTTTCATTGAAGCGCATAAATGTTTATGAACATTATTTTTTGTACAACAAACAATGAAGTGGAGCACTATTGTAATGTTTTAAAATGAAATTATTTAAAATTAGTATAAAAACTACGTAATATAGCATTTTGTATTGAAATGAAAATTGTACGCGTAGATGCTTGCTTGCTTGTTATTAAAAATTGTTGCTTTTTTTTATTCCACTTACATGTTGTTGTATGGTCAACAATATACAAAGCATTTTTCAGTAGTCATATGTAAATGTATAATTTTTCATTTTTTCATTTGATATTTTTGCAATTCTCGCTAAAATTGCAACAAAATTTTATATTGCAATTTCATTGGAATTGCGTACATATATTGTGCATTCCGAGAAAAGTTAATTTGATATCCTACAGCCTATATTTTCCACATTGTATAGTGAATTCTTGCTGCTTGTCAATTTTACTAAAAAAATTATGATTTTACTTAATCATATAGGATAAATAATTTCATTCATAATAGGCAGCTTGGGTGCATTATATTACATTTATTTTCATTCATTACATTATCAGCATTATCTTATCCCTTTTGCAACCAAAAATAGGCGTATAGAGTGAGTACGTCATCAAAAAATATTCATTGCCATCAATTAGAAATCGTTTAGTGATAAACATTATAAAAAAATGGTGCAATCGACTGCAGGTACGTATACGAGATGCATCCTTATTTGTGATGACGTACTATTATTGTTCGAAATCTTAGTATTTTAGGATTGTAGTAGAAAAAACATAGGGATTTAATTATTATATCATATGTATTATTATTATAATCCCAAGTAGGTAGAAAAAGAACGTTGTATATGTGTATAAATATCTATTTAAAAACGCGTCTAAATACTAATATAATACTTTTTTCAGCGTTCGCAAAAACAAAAAACAAAAAAATCTATAAATGGTCTTTTGTAATAAAGCCTGGTCTGGTTGAAACTTTTTTAACAGTTATAAGCGGACTTGTTTTCAAACTTATATTATTTTTTAACAGCAACATAAATTTATATATTATATAGCGCGTACTTTATTTCTTCTTTCGCTCGTATAAAAATCTAAAAACAAATAGATATACACACACAGATATATACGTAAAGATATACATAGAGCACACTCATACCGCGACACACCTAAGCGCAAAAAATATATACATGCCAAGCTGTAGCGGCAGCAGGCACAATTTCATCCAAATAGCGGTATTATGCTTTTTTTCCAGCTTTTGTGTCTTCCTTGAAACGTACTTATCATATATAACAACCAGATTTGCTATCAACAACATAAGCAGCGCATATATTTTGCTTATATTTAAGCAAACCTGTTTACAATCTCTCCATTCAACTTGGAAAAACGTCTTTTTAGCACCGCCGTCGTATTTTTTGAAATGGCGGATTATTTACTCATGACATGAGAAGGTAAATGACGCTCATTGCTTGCAGGATTCGGCGGATGGTAATACGAGCACCTCGCTGCTGACGTTCACTCCAACGCGACTAGACAATGAACGTACGCTGACGTGCCGAGCGATGAATAGTTTCGTGCAGGGCGGCCTCGAGGAAGCCTCCATCAAGCTGAACGTTTTCTGTAAGTATCCGGATTGAAAGTAAAGAGTAAAAAATCAGCGCGCGAGCGACATTATTATAATGTACATGGCGCGCTGAAACATCTAAATTCTGTTCGTGTAAGTAATGCAAGCGAGCGACTTATTTCTCGTCACATATCAGAGATAAAAGTCGAAAAGTTCGCGCACATGGCTGGCAAGCTAACGCAAATAAAAAATAAAAGACGATGGAGCGGTGGTGTGGTGTATAGCTAGCTGTGTTGTATAGCTGTGGTGGTAGCGGTAGCGGTAGCGCAGTAGTGGCGCACTGAATCAAATATCCGTAAACAGTATATGGGAATCACATATATAGCATCGCACACACACATACATACAGCACAGCAGATACACCACAAGTCGTTCGCTTCGATTATCACACCCGATGGCGTATTGAAATCCTTTGTGTCTTCTTTCAGATGTGCCAAAGCTGAACCTAAGCTTGGGCTCGAACTTGAATCCGGACGATATCGAGGAGGGCGACGATGTTTACTTTGAATGCAAAGTGAATGCCAACCCTTGGGCCTATAAAGTGCTTTGGAAACATAATGTAAGTAGTTAAATTGATTACAGCTCTAATACGTGCGCTTAAGTCTAAATCGACGCCGACTCAACTCAACGCTGCTACTTTCCAATGTGCAACAATATCTACGTGCACATATGACGCCATTCAATACTGATTCAGCATTCTAATAAAATAATCTTTTAGTACGTTCGCTACGCTTTCAAATACGGCTACTTTGCGCTCGTCGTCGTCGCGTGGAGGAGCGACGCGTCGCGTCGTCCCCCATCATCGCGCGCTGCCTCGCTCTGCCTCGCGAAAGAAAGCATAGAACGAGCTGGTGGCGCATTGAAATGATTAAAGCTGTTGAAACATTTCTAATGCCATCATAACTTTATAACAGCTTTACTTGCTGTAATTGAAACACAAATTAATATATGTGTGAACGTGACCTGAGGTTTCAATTTAAACTTAATAATGAACTGCTGGATTCAATTGCATTTTCAAGTCTTACTTCATGCATAGTCGTCGTATAAGTTGCAAATTTGTTCTCAAAGTGACAGTGAGTAAATTGATAACGGCATTTGCGGTAATATTATACAAGGTAATATACGTTCAGATTACATGCCGTAGAACAGAAATTTTGGTAGCGTGCATATTGTTTCGCTGAAATGTGTTGGAATTCGCGCACAAACGGCAAACTTACAACATTTCATCAAGCATACACTAATTGCGCACAAAAAAATCATTAACACACCCATACACACAGCTGGATCAAAATTACACAAGCATCACTGAACTAATTTCTGATTTCTGGTATGTATGTAACTACGTTATATTATATATACTAGACGTATACCTACATATATGTGCACACGTACGTCTCTATTACATTTTCACAATCAACTCACTTAACTTTTCTCAGTCTGTAGGTCATTTTACTGCCATGTTAACCTACAATCATATTATAGAGAGTGACATAGAAAAATAAGGAAATTATAAAAAACTCGAAAGAAAATGCAATAAATTTTGATTGACAGACATTGAAGTTTACTCTAACTTATCATTTGAAGAAATAAATACGTCTAAAGATTATGTTTTATAGAGATTGTGTTTTCCTCAAAAATAAAACGCACACACAAATGTTTTAATAATGTTAAACATGTATAGAGAAGGATATCTCTTGCTATATTGTTTTGTTTACTCTTTATGAGATATCTATGAAATATATTTAGTGATCTATTGTCTGCTATTAAAAAACTTTTTTTTTCATTTTTAAATGACAAATGTGATCTGGAGGGTTAAGAATCGAGAAAAATTCTTGCACAAATGATTGTATATTTTGTCCTACCATCTCATTGAAACCAAGTTGTGGAAAATTCCCCAATTCAGGTGCAAACGATACCAATCCCAGTCCGAGCAATCCGCTCTTCATATTCAAGATATTTTGTCGTGTCCTTGCAGCGGTCAATAGGGAACGTCAAGCAGATGGGAAAAGGACACTGTCTACCTGTTTATAGAACGCTATTTTTAGACATTAATCATTTCAATTAGTAAATCTTAAATGGCAAGTTGATTAGTTGCTGACAATTGTTAGTTATATTTTACAATCTTTTTTAAACAAATTTAACAATTTCATAATTAAAAATTTAGTTAAACTCATTGCTCATAAAGTTAACAATAATTTATCAATGCTCATCTGGGCGCATCATGCATGCATTTGCAGGGTGAGAGATAGTTTTGCATAAATCCAATATTCATATTGTGCTATTGAGAAGTATTGAAGGGTTTCGATTTCGCCAAACGCTGTGCCGCTTATTCCATGCCCCCTCTCTACTATTGTAGAATACTATTTTTCGCATTCGCAAAGCGTGCGAATTTAAACAGAATATTTATTAATATTACACGTCGAGTGCTTTATGCACACAATCCGACATTGAATTGTTGCGCGTTGAGTAAGTAAGTAGTTTAATACATTTCCCACCTGTATTTATACAGCAAATGCAAAGTCTTGAATTAATAATTGAAAGTAATTTTCGTTGTATTAATCCGCCATGTATAAATATTTTGATTAATATGCGTTGGAATATAAAAGACGACGACGACGACGAGGGTGGCGGTGGCGGCGAGGAGGAAACCAGGGGAGAGCGAAATATTGGCTTAGATTTATTTATTATTAAACGTTTGAAAACTTTCTCTAATTACTTCATTAAATTTAAATTAAAATTGAAGAAATTGCGCTGCGCTACGCTTTATGGGCACGTGAAGACATCATAAACTCATTCAATTATTAATTCCGTTTTAAGTTTTAGCAACTTCACTCACCATCGATAAATGCAATGCAAATATTGATGTTAAAACTTTTTGCGCGCGCGCCCCACCCACCCATCATCCACTTTCCACCCATCCACTTCGTCCTCAGCCAGCCGCCACCCCCGATCACCCCCGCGCGCATCGCAGCAAATTATTTCCACATTTATTATTCGTTGCGTTTTTTCCTACGCGAACATGCGATGTATAAAAGTTGCTTTTTATGTGGATGGATATGTGTGTAGATGTATGTATATGTGTGCGAAAGACTACTATATAAATATATTCATACAAGATTCACAAATATTTATCTTTCTTCGCATTCGGTTGCTGCTTTATTGCTAAATAAATGCACCGGAAAAATGTTGTATATTAATATTCTTTAGATGATAAATATTAGCTTGTTTGTGAGCGGCATACGTGCTGCACTACACACTCATATCGCTTATGAATTGCAATTCGCGCTAGTCTATACAACTAAAACGCACTAGCAATTACTCTTACACTTTTCACGCTCAAAATTTAAAAACTACATTTTATTCGGGAGGAAAGACAGTTCAGTCTGTAAAATAGTCATAGACAAATAGACAAAACTACTTTATAAAACTTAATTCAAGGCATAAAGTAGATCTTTTTCGTCTCATATTTGTATTACATTCTAACACTTTGTACTGCGAACTAATCTGAATATACCTACCTGTTTTTCTCCCTGAAACATCTCGTTTGCTAGCGAAAAGGGGCTGAAAATATGTGTTGCTAGTAAAAGGCATCACCTTGAAGCTAAATCAGTACAGTTGTCAAACTTTGAATGTCTTTGTTTCTCAATATACGAGCCTGAAGTCAAAACCTAAATGTCGTCTACTTAGCAAAAGGCTAAAAATGTCACGTTTCAATTCCTAAAGTTTTAAAAAATACATTTTGCATAGACCCTTCTAAAAATCCACTTTATCTTTGGTTCATGAAATTCTCGGTTTTTCTATTATATTATTTAGATTTGATTGATTTAATTGGATGTAATAAAATATTCATCCATTGCGTAATTTTTATGCATTTGATTAAAAATAATTAAACAACATGATCAAAAGTTTTCTTTCAATTGTATGTTCGCTATATAATTATTATTATTATTATTTTTGAAACATCATTATCCGGATGCGTTTGAGAAAACTAGATGGAAACACTTGTGTTCGCATCATGTAAATAATTCCACGTTGGATGAATTGTATTTGGTTGGAATGTTGTCGTCATCAAAGACGCTTTTTTCGAATCGTTCGCGAAATAAAGTTATGGATGGGCTCTATTAGTCCGATCCGCTCAACCATACCACATTTTTCTGTACGACAGTAAATAATCGTAGCGGAAGATCGTCCTCGTCGTCCTCGTCGACGTCGTCGTCTTCGTCTTCGCTCGTGGTACACTCTCTTTTTTTCTTGCCTTCTTATGCGAATGAACATAGTTATTTTTGCATAATGATAATGATCGTACAAAAGCTTCACTTTTAATTGTGAGAACATCTTTTTCTCTTTCTATATCTCGCTCTCTTTCTCTTTTTGCCCCACTCTCTACACTGAGCGCTTTTTTACTCTCCATTCGGGCGTATTTTTTTAGGTGTGTTACATAAATTTTTCCTCGACGCTTTGTGTGTATTTGCGTATATATATATATATATATATATATATATATGCAGACCCCAACATATTTAGCCATCTTTCATAATTTATAAAAGGCAGAAATATGTATTTAGGCTAGTCATTGGATATTATTATAAATTTCACTCTTAAAAGGATAATTTGTGGAGATTTATGTGGTGGTATTAAAGAGTTTTCGCACGTCAGATGCCTTTTTTATATATATTTCTTTTTATTTTATTTTTTCTTGCTACTTTCATATAGAGAAAAATTTTCGTGCGTTACATTTTGCTTTATTTCCCGGCTGTCTTGCGCTTGTTTTTCGCAACTTGCTTGTCGTCGGAAGAGGGAATGCACATAAGTCTTACAACAACAAGATGGGGCGCAGATCTCAAACCACTTACACTTCTTCTTCCGTGCACTTTAGCTTGACACTGGCACAATTATAAAACCGAGGTGAAGGAGTACATCCAGTCTTGTTTTGGAATTCAGCGCGCACTAAATAATCGCAAATGACAAAAACACAGCCGTCGAGTGCACATTTTTCTAGCCGCCAACGTAAATCAGTACCAGCACCACATTGCATCCAACATTTATGCCCTTCCTTCCACCCATAAACAATTATTTAAACAATACATATTTATTTCTTGAGATCACTTAAACGGTATTTCTGATAGGCAATGTTGTATCATAACAATTTCTAAGAAAACTCCACTAGTTTTACACACAAACTTGCAAGCTTTTTTTAATTAGTCGCTACATAAAGTAAAACAACCGTAAGTTGTGAGCTTTTATAATTGGTACACTTATAATTTTTCCCTTGCTTTATGTGTTACATATATGGCAAATTAACTAATCTAAAGTTATATTAATATGTATTAAACTGTATGAGTAATTATGTGCGTTATTTCACCACTGGATGATTCTTAAATACCGTTGGGCATTTTTAAGTGGCAGCCATTTTTCAATCGTCATATGTTCAATTCTTGTCATGAGGCTTTTACATCCAGTCGTTTTTCTAATTGTGCCGGTGATTTTTTCAATAATTTAAAAAAAATTCAACGATGGTCTATTGTTTTTTTTGTTTTCTGTTCTTTGTTATATATACGGGGAGAATTACGCGCATGATTAAATTGTAACTTTCTGAGGCCGGCGAAGGGAAGAATGTTCCATGCATAGAACGTAAAATGATGACAATATTTTATGAGCGTTTGTTATACATGATGGTGGAATCTTTTTTTCAACATTACGACTGGTGGATGAAGGCGTATAGAAGGCATAAAATAAATGATGTGACGTTTTGTAATGTAATGTGTTGTTGCTCTGGTATAATGAAATCTGCCTGTGATGTCTGTATATTGCTCGTTATATAAAGGAAAATGTAGGATTAGAATTGTGTAGGGAGTTCTAGTTGATTGAAAGTGTAAATGTAGGTGATATTTCCTCGTATATAAATGAGTCCCAAGGCTTTTGAAATGTAATTGTCACATATTTAAGAGTGTGTTCCGTTGAGAGCGTAATGAATTGTTGGGAGAGAGTGAAATATCTTTCTTATTTGTCTTTATCTCGAGTGTTATGCGAAAAGGGACCACATACTTATCTAAGGAGTACAGAACTACAATTAATAAACGAAGTTTTGGTCGTAGAGAAACTTGCGGTAATTTTGCAGCGAGAGCGCAATCTGAAATATTGTGACAATTCTTGTTGGAACCACCTCACGTCAACGACAAACGCGCCGTGTCTGCCAGAGAGAGAGAGAGAGAGATGGCGGAGAGTCAGACGAGGTGGCGGCGGCGGTGGCTCTCCGACTATCATCATCCGTGTGCCGTCCCTTTACACACATATACGACCGGCCGTGTGTTTATTATATCACAGAGTGGAAACGCAACAACAGCATTCTGTAATTACAACGGCAAAAGTCTGAACGTGTCTGGAGTTTCTGACATTCCATAACATTTTCGAAAGGTGGTGATGGCGAGTTTTGCAAGCAACTTTTTCTCTCCTACAAAGAGCGTCGTCGCCACCTTAACTTTTTCCAATGTATATACAACAACAAGAACAACAACAAAAAAAAACTTAATAAAACATCTGTCTCGCATCGTAAAAACAAATAATTTTATGTATTGTCAGCGCAATAAACGGCCAAATAACAAAACTTTTAATTAAATGCGAACGTTCTAAAACGGTTATCGTCGTCGCATCATATTTTCGTCCTCCCCCCAAAAAGCCACCACACGCCTGATACAGAGGCGTCGCTATTTTGGGGCATCAAGTTTTTACAGTTAAGTTTCTAAGTTCTCGATAAAAAATTTGATGTAAAATACCAAAAATCTAAGAAACACCACATACGACTACATATTTTTCACAATAAAAAAGTCCATTTAATATTTAAATAACGTAAAGATGCTATTGTAGAAAGTACAATATAAAAAGTAAGTTGGTGAGTAAAAAATTCGAGTCGATGAAGTATGCGACGCCTCTGATCGGATATTTTCCATTTTTTGTTTTCATCCATGTTTGTGCTTGTTGTTTTCGTTTTCATCTTTGGCAATTGTATTGTGACATTGAGAAATGGATACATCTATTTAACGATATTAAACTGGAACGACAAGTGAAATTCACACGAATTGTTTCTTTGCGATGCGTAAGCTCGAATGTATTTCGACACTTTAGCGCTGGCGATAAATTTTAACGCCCGAACGTGACTCGGTACATATTGAAATAACTCTTCAATACATCTTTACAGAGATGATCGCAAAACTTTTCAATTTGCATCAAACGTAGTTTAAAAGCAATCAATGTGCCATCAAGCCAGTTTATGCGACAGGGAAGATCCATTCGACCGCACCAATTCATTTTCGATGACATCTCAATTCAACGACAAAGCTTACTTTTAATTACACTTGGCGAAAAGTTATTGGAAAGTTTGCGTTGATATGTTGTAGTTGTAGTCTTTTTTCTTTTCTTCTCTTCTCCTCCTTGCTTCTTTTCTTCTTATTTGCGGACGGGACAAGCCAATATTTACGGAACATAAATTCTTTATAGTAAATAAGTTTGCCTTTGGTTGGTATTTCAACTATGCGTTCCCGGCAATGCAGGTGAAGTTAATTCAATGATACCATTTCTATGTTACACAGTAGGCCATAAAAGCGTTTCGAAAAAAGTTTGTTTATAATTTAGGCGTGACGCGCAAAAACGGATAACTCAATTCTTTATTTCATCTAACTGGTGTGTGTATGTGTGTGTGTACAAAGTGTAATTTTACGTAAATTGCAATGGTTACATGCAACCAAACTGCGCGCATATTTGGCATTTATGCCCAGCCATTTCAAACAAAATATGTTTATCCAAATTCCTGCGGTGTTGCGTTACAATACAAACAATATCTTTTAAAAACAACGACGCATTTATTTTTATTTCATTTTATTTTATTTTGTTTATTTACTTTTACAGGGACAAGTGATACTGCAGAATCAAAAGGCTGGCGTCATTATGAGCAACAGCGATCTGGCGCTGCAAGGCGTCACCAGGAGCCAGGCGGGAAACTACACGTGTGTGGCATCAAACGTGGAAGGTGACGGCGATAGCAACATTAAAGAATTGAAAATAATGTGTAAGTAATATATAGTAGATTTAAGCTAACGAAATACTTTTTGTGGGTGTTTTATAAAACACCGACGAGAGCTGATTCGTAAACTAGAAATCCCTGAATAGAAATGTGGTTCAAAGTTAAGTTTTTTTTGCTATTTTTATTAGAAAAATTAATGAAAAATACATTTTTATATTCTCCAAGCGAAATCAATAGAAATAAATAGTTATCTTATTATAATATTGATAGTCTTGACAGAGTTTCTCTTATTTTTTGCTCTTCTTGCAGTTTTCCTTAAAGAAACCATAAAATATCCATTTTATTTAAAGTAATCATTTATTGACAAAAAATATAAATATGTGGAAAATGTTTGTTTTTTCTTGTTTTACAGACAAACCAATATGTCGTCCTGATCAAAAGAGGGTGTACGGTGTGGCGCGTCATGAAAACGCCAAAGTACTTTGCGAAGTCGAATCGTATCCGCCACCTGACAGCTTTAAATGGTCATTTAATAATACGGCTGAAACAATCGACGTGCCGCAAACGCGCTACCACTCCGGCATACATCATTCGTCTTCGACGCTCACTTATACGCCGGTTACCGAACTGGATTACGGTACGGTGATGTGTTGGGCGAATAATTTAGCGGGCCGTCAGGTCGAGCCATGCGTCTTCCATATTATCGCCGCCGGCAAGCCGGATCCGCCATTCAATTGCACGATATCAAATCAAACGTCCGAGTCGTTGGAGGTGGAATGCGTTGAGGGATTCGATGGCGGGCAGCCGCAATACTTCTTGCTCGAAGTGTACGACGATCAGAACGATATTCTCCAAGCGAATGTATCGGCCAAATTTCCGCTCTTTACCGTCGGCGGCTTGGAGCCGGGCAAAATATTAAAGATGATCGTTTATTCGGCGAACGCGAAAGGTAGAAGTGACGGAATAATATTGGAGGGATTTACATTGAAAGTCGCTGAAAAGCAGACTGGTAAGTTGCTTGGTATATCAATAAGATTTTATTGAATGATATTACAACGGATTTCAATTTCCTTTCAGTGCTTTCATTAGGAACGCGTGACCAGCTGGAAATTGCACCAATTTTAGGAATCTTGATTGGCATAGTTGCTGCTCTTCTGCTCGTCACCGTCGTTATACTCGGCGCATTGAAAGTTCGTGCGATGCAACGAGAGGGCTCGCGCGCACTTCGTCCCGGCTTTCTACCTGTCAAAGAAAAGGTCACGCTACCAATGCGCTCCGAATCGGAGGATTTATTTGAGAAGGATGATAAGAATCCAGATGTTGTGCCAGCTAATAAAGGTTTATAACAGGCTCTTATCATTTAATTGTGCTCCCCGCAATACTACTTCTATTTTTTTTCTTCTTCTTCTTCCAGATTCGGATTATCAACTAGGGTCAGCGGTACAAACGCCCGGTCTTAACAATACCGTAACATCAAACAACGAATTTGAGGGCCAAAGGATTACACCACTGAGTGAAGCATACATTGCCAGGGACCGACCCTACCAGCCACAACCTGTAAGCAGCAACCTTTTTATTCCTCCACATTTCCTTCTTTTTTACATGCGCTATGATATTTCTTCTCGAAAGCAGATACCTAAATTGATAATACTTTTAAATGCTTCTTTAAAAAAAAGAAAAATAAAACTTCTTGCACGTAATAATGTATAAGAAGTTAAGAAAAACTATTGTGCCTCCACCTACACTGTACATTGTTTATCTAGTTTATTTAAAATGCTTTCAATTTATAAGCTTTTGTACAGTATATACCTATTAGTATATTTTTTTATAGAAACACATTTAAAAGGAAAAAGAAATGCGTTCTCATTAAGAAGGAAAATCATAGCATTTATTATTTATTTCTGTATTTTTAAGAGAGCAACACAACATAATACTAATAATAATAATAATAATGCTTTTTCTTCTCTTGTTGCATTTTATGAGCATTTGATTATAATAGGTTTATTTTTCATTTTATTATTTTTGTAGGGTCGATATAATGCATTTTCCAATGTTTTATGATTTTATTTAAGTAAGTGTTTTCATTATTTGGTATAAATTTTTGCACATTATAAGGCAGCGCATTCTTTTAGAGATCAAAGCGAAAAAAAAACGAAAAAAAAAAATATATAAGTAGAACACACAGCAGCGCGCACACACACAATATCTTTTCACAGATATCAACGATGAGCACGTTTATTATATAATCGATATTTATTTTATGCAGCAGGTACCGAACGAAGTAACATATGCAGAGCTATCTTTGGCGCGTCCAAACTCCCTTGATACGATGAAAAATGGGGGAAACCAATATGGAACACTTAGAGCCCGAGACGAACCAACTATATACGCTCAAATAGATCACAGTAAGAAGCCACCACCGCAAGTTGCCGCCGCTGCTAAGTCATCCCCTGTGGTATCGCCCGTATCATCGCTTTTTCCCATGGCTAAGCCGGGCTTGTACCACAGGGAGGTGGTCACAGTGAGGACACCACTTATGGGTTGTCAGCAGGAAAGTTGTGTTTAAACAGGAAGGCGAATTTACACACTGAAGCTGTAAATAATGTGTACATTAAGGACAATAATTTTTATTGAGTGAGTGAGTGGGGAAATGTTTACTATGTGTGTGGTGTGGTGTGGTGTGGTGGGTGCGTATAAAGACAAGTATAACAACAACAACAAGAACAACAACAACAACAACAACAACTAACAACTAAAACAAAAACAATGAGAAAGAAACTAAGAAAGCAATATTATTTCGTTTTTTATTAATACTCTAATACAATTCGCCATATCTCTCTGTACCTTTATCATATCATCGAAAGAATATCATTTTATTATTCTGCATTAAGTAAGTAGTTAGAGGAAAAATACATATATTAATGTTGATCGCTCATATCCCATATATGTATATTTTTTAATTAAATACATAAATATTATAAATGATAAAACATAAATGAAAAATGAAACACTTAGATGATGAATTTGAAATGGATCCATGCTAATTTTATTAAATGAATTATAAATAAACTAACTCAAATGAATTTCATCTAGTCAAAATGGAGTCTTAGTCTAATTGAATTTTAAAAAAGAATTTTGTTGAATTTTTAATACGTTTTATATAAATAGCTGTTTTCTATAACAATTTTTTATACATAGACTGATAAAACAGATAACAGATATTTGTATTATCTTATCAATAAGCAAATGAAAACTCTAATAGATAAATAAATAAGATGAATTATTATATCATTTGGGCTACTAAAATGTAGCGATTTGGTAGCACAATTTAATAACTGTACAAAATGTAAATACACGAATAACACACCTTTAAAAGAAATAAGAAACAAAAAAAAACGTTATTTATTCAATGTGATATCATTATTAAAAAGCAAAAAAAAAAATAAGAAAAGAAATGGAAAACTTCCACCATAAATTTGGTGTACAATATTATAAATAATTAAAAATATACATACATACTGATATTGTTTAATGTTGTATATAAAACAGCGCATTTGAATTTTATGTTAATGTTGCAAGAAAGAACGAAAGAAAGAAAGAAAGATAGATAGAAAGAAAGCAGAATATAAGGAAGGATAGTGGAAAAGAAAGAAAGATAGAAAGAAAGTAAGAAAACAGTTAGACACATGAAGGGTTGAATGTACCCAAGAATTTTATTAACTTTTTGACCTTTCTATGTGCCATTCAACTATGAGCGCTGCAATGTACATTTAACAAACCATCTATACAGAAAAGGAAAAACCATGTAAGAAAAGAAATACAATTTACTTGTTGTATCTTTATTGTGTATTTTAAATATTATTTCTCAAAGTATCATAATAAAGAATATATACTAACATTTCCCAAAGTTTAATGCTATTCTATTTGAATTTGAAAAGAATTGAATGGCGCCTGGATTTTTCTATAAAATAGTTTTTCTTTCAGGGCGTTATATTGCAATATTGCAATATTGCATTATATCCCAATACGCGGATCGGCGGATGATGGTAAATTGAAACATAAAACATATAAATGGTTTGTAATCAACGTTCATAATAATTCATATAGCAGAGAAAAACATGGCGTAAACTTTCCTAATCAAAATTCCAATACATCGTCGGATCATAAATTAAAATGAAGAAAAAGGTACCGTAATTGAAAACAAACACAAATTTCCGTACAAGTTTTAATTAATATTTTTTAGCATGGCTTTCAGTTCCTTACGTAATATTTTTCCGCTAGGATTCTTCGGTATTGCGTCTACAAACTTAACATAATGCAATCTTTTCGCTCTTGAAACTTGATCTGAAATTAAAATTTTAATTATTTGTATCGTTCGACTTATTTGTGGTGGTAATGGTGATTGTGGTGGCTGAGAGTGTAGGTAGACAGCATGAAGAATACTTACTCGCAATGAATTCTAGGACATCATTCTCACTTAAATCCGCGCCTTGTTTTCTCACAACAAACGCAACGGGAAGTTCGCCTGCCTTCTCATCCGGAAGACCAACAACACCCGAATCCATAATTTGTGGATGTGTCAATAATATGGCTTCCAGTTCGGCGGGCGCAACCTGAAATCCTTTATATTTTATTAACTCCTTTAATCTATCAACAATATAAAAGAATCCGTCTTTGTCGTAATATCCCAAATCGCCAGTACGAAGCCAACCATCATCAGTAAAAGTAATTTTGTCTGCGTCTGGATTTTTATAGTATCCTTTCATGACAATAGGTCCTTTAACACAAACTTCTCCCACTTGGTTCGCCCCTAAAATGCTTCCATTTTCAACATCTCTAATTTTTATCATTGCGCCAGGAACTACTTTTCCAGATGATCCTGGTTTCGGCGGATCATTTTCTTCAAATCCTACTGCACATAATGTTACTTCAGTCATGCCATATGCCTGATAAATTTCCTTCACTCCCACTCTGAAAAACGTAATTATTACTCACATACAACATTTTTCCAACGGTTTATTACCGTGCTTTTACAGCATCCTCAATATCTTTTCGTAAGGGCGCAGCGCCGCACAGTATGTATTTCAGCGATGATAAATCATAATTGTCGACGAGTGGACTCTTTGCGAGGAAAACTAATAATGGTGGTGCAGCCACCATACAATCCATTTTATGCTTTTCAATGTTTGCTAGATAAGCGTTCTCCTCGAATTTCGGCATGAATTTGAGTGTGTTGCCTTTTAATAGAACGCTCGTGCCCACCATATATCCGAATGCATGATAGAATGGCAGTATTAATATATTACTATCAAATCTCGATACGACCTGATTGGGATTTCTGAAGAAAGAAATTTAGTTAGTTTTATTTATCAAAATATTTTTCTTCTATCCAGCGTCGCATACTCAGCCTGATTTTGTCGCGCGTTGATGTTATAATGCGTTAGCATAACACCTTTCGGCAGTCCTGTTGTGCCAGAAGAGTAAAGAATAACAGCTGTTTGATCTTGCACATCAACAACATCCACCGGCTGGAAATTATTCACATCGCAATCAATATCCTTGAGCATCGCATCCAACGACTCCAGCGTGACAATACTTTTAACGTACGGAATCTCCTTCGCCTTGTAGAGGGAATGAAACTTATCGTAGGTTAATTCCGAGCAGAAGGCAATCTTCGGCTGCACCAAATCCAAGGCGTGCTTTAATTCACCTATACGCATGCCAAATGCCAACATGCCAACCAACGTCGACGACGAGAGAGGAGAGAGAAAAAAAAGAAGCAAATTTTATTATTAATCTTTTTTGCGTGTGCCGCCGCTGTTGAGAAAAGTTTTTTTACGAAACGTAAAGAACGTAATTGCTAAATTACATTATAAATTCAAAATTTAATTAACCTTCTGAATATGTATGATTTATGCCAGCGATGATTGTTCCTGAATAATATGAAGCGATGGTTGGTGTAAAAAAATTCAAGTTGTTTTCCGAACATATGCTAATCATGTCATTCGGCTTACAATCGTTTTGTTTTAACCACACAGACAATTTGCAAGTGGATTCGAGCAATGATTTATAAGAAATATACTTATCGGAAACCACATCTAACTAGAATTGTTAAGAAAAAAAACTTTTTTAAGTAACGTAAACCGCATTGGTAATTATTAGTAATAATATCTACAATTGCAATGTCGTTCGTGTTCGCCTTCCGTTTTAGCACATTGTATGCGTTCAGACCGAGCGATTTCGTTGATATTTCACTCCATAATTTCGCGCCGTTGATTATAGAAAAAACAACACTTGTTACTTTCATTTTATTTTATAAACTGACTACTACACTATCCCCCAGCATGAATATACAAACACTTGAACTTTGAGAGTGTGATAAATAAACAAGGTCATTGAGAACGAGGTTCGATTCGATGTTTGTGTGTGTGTTTTGGTGTTTTGTCGTGACCCCCCCCATTCATAGTTTCGAGCGACAATCTTTTAATATCAATTCCCGCAGCTTGCGTCTCAATATTTTACCGCTTGGATTTTTTGGAATTGATTCGACAAATCGTACACCTCCTCTTAAATGTTTTATGCTTGATACACGTTCTACAACCAAGTAATAAATTATTATTGCCAGTGAGCTGCATTAAATGCTAGTATGCTACTATGCTCAACGTATACCTTTAACATAATCTTGCACTTCCTTCTCATCGAGCTGCACGTTCGGTTGTTTGACGACAAACGCCAGCGGTAATTCACCGGCTTGCTCATTCGGAAAACCAATTACGGCTGCATCTTTAATTTTCGAATGTTGAAGTAGGAGCGCTTCCAATTCGGCGGGCGCCACCTGATATCCCTTATATTTAATAAGCTCTTTCAGTCGATCGACGATGAAGAAGAAACCGTCCGCATCGTAATAGGCCAAATCGCCGGTTTGAAACCATCCATCTTTTGTGTAACACGCCCGAGTTGCCTCTGGATTTTTATAATATCCTTTCATCAGCAGCGGACCTTTAACACAAACCTCCCCGACTTTATTCGGTCCAAGTGGCTTATCACTTTCCAAATCTTTTATCATTAATATGGCACCTGGCACGACTTTACCACTTGAACCGTATTTTGATTGGTCGGGTGGTGTTAGAATGACCGCTAGAGTTGTTTCCGTCAAGCCGTAACCCTGACGAATCGCCGGCACCTTTAATCTGTAAGCGAGAGAAGAAGCAGAAAAAAATCGGCAGTTGCAGGATCATCTTTCAACAAGTATTACACATATAATATGTATTTGAATCATTACCGTTTCTTAACGCTTTCCTCCACATTTTCGCTGAGTGGTGCCGCTCCACATATAATTTCCTTCACGCTTGACAGATCATATTTATCTATGAGCGGATACTTTTCCAGAAATAGAATTATCGGCGGCACAAGAAATAAATTGGTAATTTTATATTTTTGTATGCAATTTAGAAAGGTATCCCCTTCAAATTTCGTTAGGATAACAACGGTTTCCTTACGAATTATTGCGCCGAGCGTCGTCACCAAACCGTAAGCATGAAATAATGGAAGTACAGCTAATTTAATTATGTTTTTATCTTTAGGATGTAGACGATCATCGCTGAAAGTATGAAGAAGAAAAAAAAAGAGAAAAAATGAAGAAGAAGGGGCGTACGTAATCCATATTAAATTACTTATGAAAACTTACTCTTCATGTGCGAGACGTATAATTAAATTTTTATGTGTGAGCATTACGCCTTTCGGTAAGCCAGTCGTGCCCGATGAACACATTATTGCCGCCGTTTGTTCATCCAAATTCACCGCCACCGGCTTGAAGGTGTATTCATCGTAGTATTTATCGCAATGTTTGTTAATAAAATTGAACAGACTTCCATCTACCGTCTCATCATTCTCATCAAGCAGGATAATCATTTTGATAAAATTGCATTTTTCTTTGACGTTAAGAAGCTGACGATAAGTTTCTTTTGTGCAAAATACAACCGTCGGTTCAGATATGTGTAAAACATGGAGTAATTCATCGGCAATGTATGCCGGATTGATTGGAGCAATAATCAAACCTAAATATAATGCGGACACAATCGGATGGAAAAAGTTCAAATTGTTTTCGCTGAAAATTGCAATTACATCATTCGCTTTTAATCCGCATTGCTTCAATGCAACTGCCAATCGACATGTACTCTCGAACAAACTTTGATAGGTTAACGATTCGTTCGTCTGACCATTAATCTTAACATAAACATTACGAAAATAAACTAATGTTTATTTTTCATCACATATACTGATAATAATATACTTACAAATAATACATCGTTTTTATTTGCATTATCAATAAAACTATTATATATCAACACGCCCAAGCTATCGGTCGGAAGCGGTTTGTTAAAGTCGGGACCCGCATGCACTTGCACCACACCAGCCATTTTTAACTAACTAACTAGTCCCACAACTATTTTTAAGATGCCAATTGACGACGACGTCTGATTAAACAATCAAAGTTCACTGCTTATCATTTTCACTGGGATGTAAATAAATGGGAGTATTTATCTCGTAGAAGTCGCTTCAATATCTTCCCGGATGGATTTTTCGGTATATCATCGACGAAAAGAGCACGATGAATATGTTTTTGTGCTGATAAATACTCTAAAAATAAACAAAAATCAACAGAGTACAATATTGTAACTACACAAAGGCACAAATATATTTACTCGACACATGTGTTCTTATTTCATCTTCGGTCGCTGAGTGATCGGGTTTTAAAACGACGAAAGCAATCGGGATCTCTCCCGCACGTTCGTCCACCAAGCCGGCTACAGCCACATCTTTTACGGCTTCGTACGTCATAATTACGCCCTCGATTTCACTCGGCGATACCTATAAATAATTAATTATTATTCTCTCCATCACATCTCCGACGTTGCAGTACAGCCGGTCATGTATGTCATGTCCCACCTGGAAACCCTTGTACTTAATAATATCCTTGATTCGGTCGATGATGTAGATGAAATTGTCGTCGTCGATGTAGCCGTAATCGCCCGTGTGCAAGTAGCCGTCGTCGTCGATGATCTCGGCCGTCTTTTCCGGCTCATTTCGATACCCTTTCATTATACAGCGTCCGCGAAAGCATAGCTCGCCGACGTCATTGTGTTGAAGGACGCTACCATTTTCGGGATTAATTACTTTCGCCTCAATGTTATCGAGCAAGACACCCACACTTGCATGTTTATCTTTGGTCATTGGATTGAAAACAAGAGGACCGGACGTCTCCGTTAAGCCATACATATTGCAGACGCGCACTCCAAGCCTTTAAAATAATATATTTGATTACAGAACAATTATACGTACATAATATCAACTGATTTATTATTCTATGATAATATTATTTACTTGCTTAAATTTTACCTTGAATATTATACTCCACAAATGGTTTAGGTGTATTTACTTAAACGACGACAAGGCCATGGCCAAAAAAAAAAATCAAAATTCAGTGTAATAATACAATAATTTAGATATCTCGTGCGACAACCGCAATTAATATTATTATACTTTATACCCTTCATACATGTTACAAACGTTGATTTTATACAAGGCTTTTCGATATACGTACACTAAATATAAATATACAAATGGTAAATATTTAGCATATTTAAATGCGGAATGACTACCACTAACCACTGCCACTAAAATATGCAACCTACCTCACCAACAAAATTCTCTAACAATTATTAATTTTATGGAAAATTTTATATTGTATGCATGTATAACTACAGTAGCATTTTGAGATACAAACGAGTGGCCTCGTATCTCAAACGAGATAGAATTATTAATTAATAATGCAGCGATTTTATTGATCGACGCAAAAATCTCTCAAATTACAAGGCGTATCTGTAAATTCAGCTCGGTTCTCAAACAAAATATTATAGTCTTCATCGCAGCTCATATCGCAAAAATACTTCCATATTGACCTGTTCCTATCTCGAGATTCCATTGTATTTTATTTATCCCAATTCATTGCAATTATAGCAATGATGTAATTCAACACATTCATGCAAGCTATCTTAGTAACATTAGTAATACAGTGGTACCTTGAAATACAAGTTTAATTCGTTCTATCAGCGTTCTCGTATTTTAAACGAGATACATTTACTGTATAATAATAATGCAGTGATTTTATCTCCTGACACGTGCAAACTTTTCGAATTACAGCTCGTATCTCGAAATTCCGGTCGGTTTTCAATCATAATAATAGTCTGCGTCGCAGCTCAATTCTCAAATAACAAATATATTGTGCTGCTCGTATCTCGATGTTTCTTTGTATTGAAATTACCTCAAATCATTGCAAATGCATTACTTAAATGATGAGATTCAAGCCAAAACTTAATATAATTTAACATCTGGTAGGGAACAGTTGAAATGTGATGTGCAGCAATAGATGCATTACTTGCACTTTCAATAAACTGAGGGTACACTATGAGAACTGTGTTACCTACCAAGTGTTAAATTAAATTAAATTAAATTCTAACATTAGTAATATTAGTGTATATATGCGTTATGCTAAACCTTTTACCACTTTAAATCATTTAAAAATATAGAAATATGCAAAAAATACTACTGATATAGATATAGGTATAGGTACTATATAACAATGATGTTCCTAATTCATTGCAGATTACAACATTATCCAAACGATGTAATTCAATATTCAACGAAAACGTAATATTCAATAATAAAGCTAATTATAGCAGATGGAGGGAGAGGGTGGAAAAAGTTTTGCAGGCGGCAATAAATTGATTTCTATCAATAATAATTTATTTTACCTTTGTTGTAGGAGTTGGGCGACTTGAGGCGGAAGCGGCGCTGCCCCGCAAATAATGCATTTAATCGATTTCAGATTGTATTTATTAACGAGCTCGCTCTTAACCAAGAAAGCGGCAAGCGGCGGCACCAAATACAATTTTTCCACCGCATGACGTTCGATTGTTGATAGATACAATTCCGGTACGAATTTCGAGAGCATAACGATTCGACCGCCGACGAGCAATGTGGGAAAACTAATTATCGTGCCGAACACGTGAAAATTGGGCACGTTACAGATCGTTGCGAAATGTGCACCAACCCCAATATTATATTCGGGTTGGGCATACGCAAGCATGCATTTGAGATTGTCGTGCGTTAGCATGACACCTTTCGGTAGGCCGGTGGTGCCAGAGGAGTTGAAAATGCATGCGACTTGCTCGAACGGATCGAGCTCCGCTAACGTGAACCCATCAACATCGCCCAACTTGCAAAGCGTTTCCAAACTAATAAAATCATCGGCGGCAGCAGCGGCATTTCCATTCAGCGTCACGATGGTTTGCAGTTGGGGAAATTGGCTTTGGAGCGCGACAACGCCACGCACCACCCTCTGCGATGTAAAAACGATTTTCGGCTGCGTCATTCTCATGTAGCGTTCGAGCTCATCTAAAATGGATGCAAACAAGATTAATGATCATTAAGATGTTGAATCTAATTTACTTACAAGTGGTATAATCGGGATTCAAATGATGCAAACTGTATCCATTATATAGACATGCCAAATATGGGATGAAGTAGTTGATGTCGTTTTCGCTTATGATCGTTACGTCGCAGCCCATTTTCATGCCCAATCGCCTCAAAGCGGACGCTAATTGAACCGACTTCACAAACACCTCTCGGTACGTGAGCGTTTCCTGCGTCGCCCCATCAATCTGTGCGCCAAAAGCAAAAATTCCAATTTAATAAAACGCTCGCATACTAACGAATATTTACCTACAAATGCAACTAGATTATCATACTCTTGCAGCTTTTCGTACATGATATGCGCGAACGGCGTGCTTGCAACGTAAGAAGATTTCATTTCGTCAAATCAAATGTCCACGTCTTCATCAATCGCTTTGTGAAACTTAACTACCTACAAATTCAATTTTTGCTTTGCTAAAGTCTAGACCAAAGTGCAATTACTAACAAATAAACCAATTTCTAATTATTTGCATGGCATAAAAAGTGTCCTCAAAAATATATTAACAACAAAATAACCTTTATTTGTTTAATAATTACAACAATGTGTTTGTGTAATTCTAATAATTATACATAATTCTATCTAATGGAATTTCAAACTATAAATAAAGCAATTAGTTAATTGCGAGTAATATTAACATCATTGTCATGTAGTAAGAATTAAAAATAGTTAATTTTATTACATTGTTGTTGCGTTGCGTCCTCTCTTAAAATGAGCGCCAAAGATCGCAAATGGCCTAAAATTTATATGCTTGTTTGATGCTCGGCTGCCATCTACAAATGAATGGCCAAACAATAATTACAATATATTTACTTTTAATACTTGGAATTGAAATTCATTATTACTTTTAATTATTAGCATTTTTAGGCTTTTCTTGAAACATTGATTTGGCGTAAAAAAAGGTGTAGCATTGAAATTCTGATGTCCGGCAGCTGTTTAGGATGTTTAGTTTGTAAAGATGGCAGTAGTGTGCATAAGTGTGACGTCTGTCCATCAACGTCTATTTTATCGGCATCGTCGAGCAAATAAGTTAAGTGCAAGTCATAGCTCCAAAACGTAAATTCGCTTGAATTATACTACAAAGTAAATGAAATCAAATTGAATTTATACACCAGTTAATTAATAATTGTGTTTAGAATATTCTAGCTGCATCAAGTATGTCGAATCGTGGTGCATTATTTGGAAGTTCGGCGACTGGGCCTGGCTCGACTGGAGGCAATAAACACCTTATTGAAATGCGAGCTGGAAAAATGAATCTTAAAGGTTGGGTCGCTGCTAGAATCGTAAACATGTCTGACTAATGCTATTTATTTTATACAATATTTTAGGTCATACTGTTTATCCGGATAAACGTAAAGGTTTATTGTATGTGTATCAGAGCGAGGAATCGTTAATGCATTTCTGCTGGCAAGATAGATCGACCGGCGTTGTGGAAGACGATTTAATTATCTTTCCAGATGATTGTGAATACGTTAGGGTGCCGCAATGTACTACAGGTCGCGTTTATCTCTTAAAATTCAAGTCATCCAACCGTAAATTCTTCTTTTGGCTTCAAGTAATTATTATTCATTTTCTTTTGTGTTTCTATTTTAATGAGAATATAAGAATATATTAATAATTTATCATATACATATTAGGAACCTCGTGCTGATAAGGATGAAGAAAATTGCAAGCGCATTAATGAGATTCTGAACAACCCTGCTGGAAGCGTTCCTTCATCTAATACAGGTGATCAAGACTTGCAGTCATTGTTGAATAATATGTCCCAATCCCAATTGATGCAATTGTTGGGTGGTGGACAAATGGGTGGATTATCTAATTTATTAGGAACAATTAGGTATCTATTATCCATCATGGTAAATCATAGTAAAAGATATAAATTTTAAATGTAATAGTAATAGTCGACCATCAACTGGTGGATCTGCACGTACGACAAACAACGCTCCAGCGATTACTCATCGCACAATGACTACCACACCGACCACCAATACGAATACAGCGTCGGCACCGACATTTAATGCACCGCAAGCGCCATTCGTTCAACGTCGTCTTGGTCGCGGCAGTAATGGAGCACCACCTGATGTAAGTCCTATACAGCTAGCTGATTTACAAAATTTCTTGCAAGGATTTTCGCCAATTAATTCTCGAAACGCTGACGAATCAGGTATTCAATGTTGTCTTTAATATTGAGAGAAAGCAAGTGTTGTAGTAAAACAAAATAATTTACAGTTGATTTATCAACTGCATTGACCGGCGATGCGCTTAATTCAATTATGAGTAATTCTGAAGCTTTGGAACAATTACAAAGCCATCTTCCTGCTATAGATGGAACAACTCAAGAACAATTGCGTTCCACTTTACAATCCCCACAATTTCAACAAGTATGATAACACAATTACTTGCAAATTCGTTTTTATACTGAAGCGTTTTGACGTTCGAAATTCTTATTATTCTATTCTAAATAATCGTTGCTTTTTCATCATCTCGCTTTTGTTTTTCTAATATTAGCGATCTGATTTAATTGCGATTTAAATATAGAATTCACACAATTTGCTATATCATTGCTCTTTCTTACTTTTGTTGTTGTTGTTGTTGTTATACGTATTATGTGATGTCATGTTCTTTTTTTGTCCAAAGTCAATTTATAATGTCGCATTATTATTCAAACTTGTCAAAATGCATCAGTTTTAAATCCATATATGCTACTTACTTAATATTAATATCTCAAATACCACTATCGTATGTTCATTATTTTTACCATATTTAGTTAAGTAGTCAAAATGCGTCAGTATAAAGGAATTTCATTGATCATATAATACTCATTCGAGCATATTTTGTAGGCCGTCTCGCAGTTTTCTAGCGCATTGGAGTCGGGACAACTTGGCCCCGTCGTCTCGCAATTGGTGTCGAATCCGGATGCGATCGCCGCCGCCAATCAAGGCAACATTCAGGAGTTTGTCAAAGCGTTGGAGAAGGATAAAAATGGCGCTAGTGGTAGTGGCGGCAATAACGGCGGCACCTCTGCGCCGAAAGATAATAATGGAGAGAGCGATAAGAATAACAAGGCTAAGAAAGAGAATAAGAAAGATGATGATGATGAAGGTATGCAGTTGGATTAAATAATTAATAATTAAATAAAATAAAGAATGGCGATCTACGATCCACGTACACACAATAATAATACTGCTTTATTAATGGAATTTATTATATAGAATTGCTAAATAATGTAATTAATCGTTCGTTTTGAACTTTTTTAAGTCAGCACAAAATAAAACCTAAAAAAATATATGCTTTAATGCTACTACATCATGAATGCAATACAATATCGAATATATGATACGTACTGTGTGAGCCCATCCAGCATACGATCCATACAACATCCTAAAGTGATCCCCAATCTCGTTGTAAATTTTATCAGTCATCGACTGCCTCTTCTTGTTGCTGCCTTTTTTATTCAGATGTGGTAGGTAGTAGTTGGCAGCTATTTGAAAGACGTGAGTATCTACTGGTATTGCTCCTAAATGTCCCAACGACATCAAACAAATACAATCTGCAACCTAATTATTAAAATATAATAGAGTGCGATAGTTTACGAATAAAAATGATGAAAGGCATTTGTAAATATCGCTAGCTACTTCATTACGATAAAGCCATGAAGACAATGATTTTTTTACTAAATCTACTCTATTGCTCTACGCTAATTTTTAAGGATGTAGCTATATTTTTACTTGCGATATCTTTAAGTAAGTAATTGGATGCCTATACATACAGCATATATAGAGAATTATTATTATGCAGTATATATAGGCATTGGTTATTTATAATTACGATATGCATGCATTATTAGTAATTAAACTAATTGTGTTTATTAATAAAATAAGTTAAATGTAGCTATAAGAGCAGAGTAGCATAAAACATTTTTTGTAAATAAATAATTAGTAATTAATAAACAGTATATCAGTAAAATAAATAAAATGTAAAATAGTAAATACTTATTGTTAAAACATATAATCATCATTAATCGTTTACATATATATCGTGTATCATTAGCTATATTTTACTTATTTTATTGAAAATTTATTATTTACTTACTATTACTCTAATTTAATTCTATTGTTATTGTCAAAATACTATATGCAATTTATAACGCATGCATAACCACATCAATTTTCTAAAATATGTGAAAATGGTTTCTGTATAGTAATTGAGCATCATACTTTAGCACCAATTCCGGTTAACGTCATTAGAGTTTGCTTGGCGGCATCGTAATCCATGGATTTTAACTTTTCCAGCCATTCATCACCTCCATTTTGTCGAATCATCTCGGCTGTTTTTGCTATATAACCAGCACGATAGCCGAAGCTATTAGAACGTAACGTACTTTGAACGTTCTCTTTATCTAAATCGCTAATTGTGGGAAATGAATAATATGGAACATTATCAATATCACAAATGTGCTTCCCATAAAATGTTGCTAATTTTTCAACCATTCCTGTAATCCTAATCAATTTTATGTTATTGCCGTTTCTTATCAGAGGACTATGAATTAAATAAACTAAACAAAGTATCTGTTTATGTATCGACTGGTTTCGTATTAAATGAAAACTAACGTTAATTTCGTTTTCATAATAAACAGATAAACAAGTATTACTTTACCTTCAATATTAGATTGGGCAAGTAATAATTGGTAATACTAACAAGTGTGAATGTATTATATTTTAGTTTAAATACAGAAACCAGTCCATGAGCTTGGTGCACTTAATAAGGCATTCAAAATCCAACAAATGACAGCTCGCATAAAAATACAAATTAATCTAGAGATGTTTTAATATCAAAAAATCAAGATCAAGTTTGCGAGATTAAGAGAAACTGATCAGTGTAGATGAGAACTATTATTTATTGTCTACGAAGCTCTACCACTTACCTTTTAATATTGTTGTTGGATGAACAGATGAATGAAAATATATTTTCCGTTAAATCCTGATTTAAAATGCGTATCCCATAAAAGTCTTTAGCAGCTAGTTTAAAATTTTCATCAGCATCTGTCCACTTCTTGTAGTAATCTTGCAAATCAAGATCCAAGCGAAAATACGATTTCAATGCATTTTCATAGGCATCTTCTGACAATCGGCTCTTTTTTACCTGCTCCTCTTTCTCATACACTTTATATAAAATATAATCATCTTCCTGGCGTAGTTTCCATACCTTCGCACCAAAAACGCCCGTCCACGTTTCTATATCATCCTCCTTCACCACTTGCCATCTGTAAATTTATATTTACAAGAAATTATTTAAATATGAAGTTGCAAGAAATTCTAACCTAAAACTTTGTCCTCCATCAAGCGTTCCCTTCAATTGCAAATCACGACGTTTGCAGACCAGTTTACGCCACTCATCACACATTTTTGATAATCTGACGCCAGACAATCGCATAAAACACTAAATAATGAAAATTCACATAAAATCACGACGAAAATAAAATTGGCGGTAATATATGCGCAGGCAAATGGCGATTTTGCAAAAAGCTGCGCATCACATGTAATAAATAACTTACAATAAATAAAAAAAAACGTAATAATTATTTTTAGATACAATTAGCGTTTATTTTAATATGAGTAATAGTTTGCGAGAATAATAAAATCTAACCTTTGTTTATTTTTTTATAAAATCGTTTGTTTGTCGTTGTATTTATTTGCTACAAATCAAAGTACCTTTCGTATTATTATACCATAGTAGCATAAAATGTTTGTTTTAATAATAATATTGATAATGGTGTTACTTGATTCTGATATTAATAATATTTATGTTAAATATAAATAAGCTTCTAGCTAAGCGATTTAAATTCAATTTTTTTCGGGACTGCCTTAGCCAATGAGCGTCCTCGTCTTATTCGTAAAATTTCGGCCGTGATTCGTAAAAATCCAGACGGTTTGTAAACTTTTTCGTTAAACGGTTCGGTCTTCTTCATGTTCAAATCGAAATTGTTGTTAGAAATTGGTGATAAGCAATTTTGTAACGGCTAAATAACGCACGATGTTGTGCTAAAAGTGACTTGTGTATGAAAATCATCGAGTGCATCGTGGCGTGGTATCTCATGGTGGAGAAAAATCTTGATTAAAGGTTAGGGTGCACCTGTTAGAAGAAAACAAGTACAACAAACAACCTGTTGCAAGCGGGGGTGCACAGTCATGCGGAAATAAGACGCGAAACAAATAAGGGAAAGATTATCACAGAGAAAATGTCTACATCGTGGCGTAAGGTAGAAAATGATCAGGGCTTCCCTTATTACATAAAGTGAGTGATTTCTGTGTGCATTGATTGGGCTGTGATTTATCTAACAGAAAAAAATGGTTGTTTACAGCAATTTGACTAATGTGGAACAATGGAATCACCCCAAATTCATTGATATCATTCAAAGTCTCGATGATTGTAATTATATTAAGTATGGTACTTATCGGGTGGCTGCGAAAATACGAACCCTTCAGCATTCTTTATCCAGTGAGTATAATAAACAATTGAAATAAATTAATTAAAATCTAATTGGATTTATTTTGTGTATGTGTAGTGAATGAAGTACCTCTATCAATAATTCGTGGTGTGTTTGAACGGCATAAACTGGGAGCCACCGAAAGCAATCTCAGTTTAGAGTGCTATGATTTGGAAGCGGTTTTATCCGACATTTTCTTCGCTGCCAACAAACATAGCCGTCTTAATATTGATGTGGATTTAACCACGGAATTAATGCTCAATTTTTTATACAACATATACGATAAGTAATTATTTAACCACCATTTAAATATGTATCAATTATAAATTGTAATTTATTGCAATTGTAGAGAGAGGAAAGTGAATGTGGATGTGCTATCAACGAAGTTGATGCTGGCGATACTAAGCAATCACGATCTGAACGATCTGCACAATTTCGTCTTTACTCTATGCTGCGATCACAACAATTGTGTAAATAGACTTCGTTTGCAAACGGTTTTAACGAAATTGTTTATGATTATCAAGTACTTAAATGAAGATGTTGTGTATGGACAGTATATGATCAAGAGCTCGGTGGAGGATTGTTTTAATAAGGTAAATTTGATGCTTTCATAAATCTTTGTATGCAATATCATTGTAAGTAATATATGTTGAAATAACAAGGCATAAGGCAAATCAACCAATCTGGCCAGTGGCCATACCTAGCAACATTCATTAAAATGTTAAATTTTGCTTTTTATCTCAACACTCTGAATTCATTTTGTCATGTCCTCGGAATGTGCCCCTATTTTCTCCTACAACACCCCTTTTCCTGGCCAAAAAAGCTCAATATATGCGTTTCTAGTAAAATGCACCCTTATGAAGACGTATCAGTGCAATTATTAAATTTATAATGATGTAATTTTTCAATATACTAACTTGAAGTCAAAATGTCCCCTATATGGAGACAATTGTGTGCAAAGAGTTAAAAAGCTACTTTTATTTTAACATTTTTTATTTATTTTGTATTGTTGACGATAACCATTTTACATCAAGGGCAGAAAGGGTGCGGAGCCATTGTTCCATATCATGAGGTACAAACGGACAAACTCACACCACACCATTATTAATGTTACTTTTCAATCCAATAAAGATTGCCTTGATATTTTATAATTGCTTTTTTACTTGATGATGTTAAAAGGAGTTGTTGTTTCATTTACTTATCCAATGCTTTGTTTAATGCGTCCACCACCTTTAAGTTATTGTATGAAATTCTTGTTTAGAATCCTGGTTTGGTGGGCATTACGCAAAATACATTCATTTCATGGCTGGAAAGCGTACCACAATTACTGACATGGCTTCCAATATTAATTCGTATGCGAATTTCTGAATCAGGTAAAGAATTCATTACAAATAAATAATGAAGTATGTATACTTACTAATACATTTTAGTTGTTTATGATGGGAAGTGCGCAGTATGCAAAACAAGTCCAATGATTGGGCTGCGTTATCGCTGTTTGAAATGTCTAAGATACATGCAATGCCAGAAATGCTTCCTATCGGGACGAGTTAGCAACTCGCACAAATTGACGCATGTGATGAAGGAGCATTGCAGAAAAGTATGTTTATTTGAATAATAATGTTATCAAATGAATGGATTTAATTATCGCGGTTTGCTTTTTTAGAATGGTCAGAGCGGAACGTTAAAATTTCTAAGATATTTTAAGTGCACTATGAAGGATCGCGATAATCGTATGGTGGATGGAAATTTATTTGATTCGAAAACATTAAGGTATGCATTGCTAAAAGTCATTGTGGCAAGTCTTAATGTTGTTTTTTCTTTACTTTACTTATTTAACAGCCACCATAAAGACATCTTTCTAAAGCCATCGGATGTGCAAGATGTGGGTTTAGTTACACCGTTATCATCACCACTTACTCAGTTGCAAGTTGTTATAAGACAATTAGAAATGCAGAATAAGTAAGTACATAATTATATTTTATGTTTCAACCTCCATAATGTGGAGATTTTATTAATCACTTACATGTGGCACGTGTTTTTAATTCCACCTTTCATAATGTCTTTCATAACATGTGTATTCATTTCCGGACGGAGACCATTATCATTTCAAATACTTACCCTCATTACAATAACTAATGTTAATTAAATGTTTTAGGGAACTACAACAACTTCTTATGCCTGGATCTAAAAATGAGAAAGATATGAAAACGTACCTCGAAGAACATCGTTTGCATGTAGCCTCACAAATACAAAAGCTGAAACTGTTAAAGGTAAGTAAATACATGATAGTTAGCTAAGATAGGCTTTTTATTAGCTCATAGTGTATTAGGCATGTCTTCCTGTCTTTCTGCCTGTTTAGTCCAAATTTTAAAATCAGTTTTATATTTACTCCCCAAGTATCGAGACCTAGAGCTATGAAATTTTTACAGCAGTTCAGAGATTAATGACAATACATTTTTAATCACTTTGTCATGACTAGAGAGAGTATTTTTAATTAAAAATGAATTTTACTTGAATGTGGTTGTTAAAGTGACCACTCATTTTATACATTTGGTTATGTTATGATTTTTAACGCAAATCATTTCTAATTGATAGGATGTTATCAATACCGAACCAATTCCGTCCAATAATATACAATCAAAGCATCTAGTGGAATCTACGCCAATGATCTCCAGCAATAAAACCCGTCCTATGAAGACACTAGATCTATTCAGTCCAATACCGCAAATTAAAGAAGACAGTAATACCGTCGATATTAAAATACCACCATTTAACCTTGAAAAGAGCAGCAACAACAAAGATGAAATCGATGAGACATCATTAGCACCATTCTCAATTCGCGATATTAGTACATGGATTGGTGGCCAACCAACAACGAGTAATAGCTTCAAAAGTGGTGACATGATTACAAGTACTAATCTGCCGGCTCAAACTGATTTAGACGATGCGCTGGCAAAGTTGCAACAAATTCTTGCAAATAACTTTTCGTTAGATGGTAATATAAATGTGTGCAAGCGATACGATGATGATGATGTTTTATTGATCATTGTTTTTAGAATCGTTGGGCACTGTCGATAATTGCCAATTGAAGAATGCAGTCACCGAGGTGGAAGGAATGTTATCGAGTATCATTGACAATGTGGAATGCAATAAAATTCCCAAACAAGAATCTGAATATCTAATTGATAATTGCAATTTCTTAGTAAGTACAATTGAATGATACGATTTGATTGAGTGTACCCTATGCACGGGTACACTATCAGTCGCAATTCAGACGCTTTACTTTTTTAATAATACGCTTTATAAAATTTGTAAATAGAGGCTTAATTAAAATCATTGGTAAACATTTAATAATCTCAAAAAATATATAATAAATATATAATATAATTGACTATATAAAGAACTAGTAAAATATTATAAAATTCATTTTTTTATATGTAACAAAAGCCATTAGAATCATTTAATACAAAAATTAACAAAAAAATATTGCGAATATATTAGAAATATAAATAACTTTTCTTCAAACAAACATGTTCATCATTAAATTAATAAATATTAATAGTAATAAAATTATTGCACACTCACATCCATTTTTTTCTTTTTCAATAAATTTATAGTCGTAATAAAGTTTAATTTCGTTTAGATGAATTAATTAAATACTTGCAGCAATGTGTTAGTAGATGTTTTTCGCCTACGTTATCGTGCACTAAAGCCATTTCTCTTGTATAGATATCCAAGCCATATTGTCCCTCCTCGGGAAAACTAATATTGAATGTGACAATATCGTCCGTCACAATATGTGATACGTATTTCGATAGTCGTTTCTCCTCGACTCCGTTTTTATGTAACGTTGCCATAAAATCAGTCAACTGTCGCGACATTCTAAATTGAATTTCCAACTCACGACCAGCAAACACTAACGCATCCTATAATAATAATAATAAAATTTATTCATACATAAAATTATAATTGTTTGATCGTTGTTAATTGCTGCTACTCTCACTCACCTGATGAGTGATTGGAACTAATCCAAATAGTCGCGTTGCCTTCGTCGGACCCCATTCGCCGCTCGCGCAATCTGGCAGCGGCACCATCACAGTCTGCAACTCCTCGCAGCAAATCTTAAACTTGCACACGCTCTTGAATTTCATCGGCTCACCGGTGAGATACTCTTTTGGGGTAACTGCATTCGCGAATATATCTAGGAGGAAGGCACCGCTGCATGGTGCATGAACTCTAAACGCCACGGTATTGCCAACGACCGACTGTAATTGTATTAATATTTATAAACTCATTAACTCTAATATCACATTTAGCTATCTTTTTGTGTGCTCTTACTTGCATAACAAATCGCTTCAGCGAAACTCCTTCAAAACTATCTCCATCGCTGTCGTAGAACTTTAAATTGTAGTGGAATATTAGGCTACTCTGCATGTGGTTGGGCATTGCAATTCGTACTGTAGCAGCGCCTAATACAGAGGATCATCATCAAAATCATCGTTGCTTACAAATATTTAGCATTAATAATGTAATGTGTTTGGTAGATGTTTAAAATGATAAATTTATGTTAAATAGCGCTTTAAAATTAATTAAGCGAGCGAAATATGAACCAACAACAGTTAAGTAATGCGTACGGATAATTACGAAATATTTTAAAAATTAAAAACGTTTATTTCCCCTGTTTTTTTGCCTTGCATTATTTTAAAGAGCAATGCGCGCGTTTAGCTAGAGTGGCACTAACTTAATCTGTATCTTTATCTTTTCCATTTCAGTAATTTTTATATTTTTATATAATCTAATTTTTACGCCGACTAAATATGGTTAAATGCATGACAGCATCTGCGGCGACTACATTATTAATTTATGTTTTAGTAATTTTATTAGCTTTTTAAAATATCATTGAAGAAATCAGCAAACAATTAATTAAAAAGGCTAAAATGACTTGAACGGGTCAGCGTAAATTTGTGCTTAAGATGTTTGCGCTTGGTGCGCTTTCACATGAATCCAATCATCCACGCAATTAATTTGTAACGCTAGATCATGTTTCGTTTGCTTTCCTTCCGAAACGCATTATAATATAAAATATATGATATATAATATACCTGTCGAATCGGTGAACATAACCGCTTTTGTATTTGAATCCGAAAAATACAATCCATATCGAAAGAACAAAGATCTAACAAACGGCAGTTCCTCAAATTCTTGCAAAGTAATTGGCTGTTTCAACAATTGCCAATCAGACTGGAGCGGGAAAAATTCATAAATGAACTCTTTGGGGTCCGTTAAGAAATAATGATCATCATATTCATATCTGTAATGTGCAATTAGGTTTGAATGAACATGCAAATTACATATTAGAATATCAATTACCTTAAACTATCTGATTTCGCTTTGTTTCCGGCCTTTGGCGCTTCTTTCGCATTCACCAGATGCCTTGCACCCCAATTGCATTGAACGAAACGCCATGCACCGGCCACATAAACCGCATTCCACGAATTTCTAAATCGGTTATCCTCAAAACGTACGCCTGGTTGATATCCGGCCGATTTCGAATAACCCTTAATCACGACACAATGTAAACCAGCATAACTACAATTGAATAATATGTACCACCGTCATGTCATATGGTTTACGAATTCTAAAATACCTGCATAGTCGCTTAAACAATACGTGATAGCTTTCGGTACCGTTTTTGATGCCGCGCAGCAGGCCCATGGGTGAATCGCCTCGTAGATTTTCATCGAATGACATTGTATTTAGATTCTTGACGGTGATCCAGCGGAATATCGTGCGTGCTTTTTCAATGTCCGAACCGCAACGGCCGACTAATTGTCTGACTAAATCCGTAAACGATTTTTGATCCTCTTGCGCAACCTGTAAGCAGCATTTTGATTGCATTGATAATGATATTATTAGGTGGTAATGTAGGAGAGCAGCTTACAGATATAGCGATCTGATCGACGCTAGCAAACTCCGTCGGATCGGTGTAAATTTGGAATTTGGATAAGGCTGGTGGCGCTGGAACTGGGGCATGACTCGGATATGGTGGCAGCTCTTCGCTGTCTTCCACATACAATGATTCGGCCATCATGTACTCGCTTCGCTTCTCATTGATCAGCTCCAGCATTTCATGGCTCTGCTTTTCGACGAGGGCGGCGGTGGCAGCTCTAGAAAAACAAAACAACAGAGAAATTGTTGGTTAGGAATGCGTAAAAGGTAGTGCATGTCAATGTTTGATCAATGCGATAACTCTCTCTTTTGCCTCAATGCGCTGTGTGTGTATGTGTATGTGTGTATTGCAGCAGTGTCAGTTCGTTCCCATTCTATACACACAGCGCATACACACATACAGACACACACATATTTTTTAGAAAATTGCTTTCCATGATTACCGTTCATGTTCGAGCATTTTCCTCGTCAGCGACTCCTTCTTCTTATCGCGTCGCAACGTCATATTCTTCTCTAAGTCGTCTTTCTCCTGCTGGTGACGGAGCGTAAGTACATTCTGCTCGTCTCGCTTCCTCTTCAGCTGCATCTCTCTCTCGAATCGGCTTGTCAGTCGTTGCAATTCCTTTTCCCATTCATCCTATACGCATGCAAGAAAATAGTAAATAGTAATAATAATAATAATAATAATAATAACATTGTCACGGCTAATAAGCAATTAGGATATTTAGAATGATTCTTGTTCCTCCTTTTTTATTTTTCGTTATTTTGCTGTAGTGTAGTAGTTTTGTTTGTGCGCTTGTTTATTATTATATCTAGTCTTTCGGTTCGTGTTTGCTTTACACTCCAGAAAGTATTTAGTGCATGATCGTCGTATACACAAGTTCAAGGATGGTTAGTGCAATATATCTCTATTATTAGTGGGCATAATGCAACACAAACAGCATCTATTCTATCTATCATCTATCTATATATCTATGGTAGTATGTGTATATACAAACCCTAATTTCATCTCTAATTCTCTTCTCCTCCTCTTCACGATTCCGCTTAAACTTCCTATAGAGATCATCCTCTTCCTTGCGATGCTTCATCTCGAGTCGTCGTTGCTCATCGCGATCCTAAAAGCAGATAATTAATTTAATTATTGCAGCAGCAGCGAATTAATGGCACATAATTTAAAAAATTATAAAATATAAAAAAAACAATTAAATTTCTATTGAATTTACTTTCCCAGCGTAGCAAAATATGCTGACTATGACGAGCATTTTTTCTAATTTCTTTTTTCTACTCCTATTATAAGCATATGAATAATATCGTATACGCTTGTTTTATTTTTTATTTTTTACTTTGAATGAAAATAAAAAACTATATTTTAGGTTATTGACACTTTGTTTCATTTCCAACCTGCAAAATTGTGTCTTGCTTTAGCATCGAATGCGTTTGTTGTTGTTGTTGTTATTTTATCTGAAAACGTATAAAATATGCTATTTGCGCCATTAAACAGCGTTCTGTAATTTAAATTTTCTGTATAATTCATATACACAAGAGCGTAGAGCGCCTTATTTATTCGCACACACAACACCAGAATGGAAATGTTTCGAATTGCGAACACAAAGTGCACTTTCTAGCCGAACGGAACGGTTTTCCGCTTACAAAATCCATCTGATAAGAGAAATTATCTAATAATATTGAGTGTTGTCGTATGAAATTGCATCGTGCGGCATTACCTTGATCTTTTCGCTATTATTGCTTCATTTGCATTGCTATACGTATACAACACAGCAAGCTGGTTTTTCGGCATATGAATGAGCCTATCAAACCAAATATTGTTATTTATATAACACGTGCTTAAGGTGACCATGTATAACAACATGCGGTAACATTGTGGGATTGTTACATCTGGAACTATTTAATGTGATGTGCAAAGATGCATTATTACAATATAATAATTAAACAATTAAATGACATAGACAACTATTAATGTGCTGCTTGATTGAAGTACATTCATTTCATGGCCATCAAAATGTACCAGCAATGCGAGTAATGCATGTAATAGGAACTGTCTAATGTTAGAGAGCATGTTAAATTAAGTAATCCCGAGTACTATTATCAAACAACTACTACTGAGACACAACATGTCAATATCTTTTCAAAGTAAGAAGTAGAAAGTAAGTAAAGAAGTAAGGCGATTATTTATTAAAGTTACAAATATTATTACAAAATGGTATTTACTAAACATTAAGATCACCTTGTGGTAAAAATGTTTTATTTTAGATTGACAGATTGTTGCTCAGATCAGTAATTAAAATGACATAATTGAAATCATACTTGTTTGTTGCTTAGCGACTGAATATAAATGTCAACTTGAATCAAAATTGTTATTTTACCCATTCTCATACATAACACTTTTAAAACTCATTTTTATATCAAGTGAATTTTTTAGTATCCCAAGAAGTAAAGATATTACGCACACAATTTTGAAGTACCTCGTCTGCATAAAGTGACGTTACGTTGGACTCAATGCACGCCTTTCTTTTTACATCATCATGCATCAACAATGCAATTAATGAATACAACACGGAATGCATCCTAATTTTGACCGACTAAGCTCATATTGGTGGTAATGTGGATAGTAAAATAGTAAAATAGTAAAATAGTTGTTTGTCAGATTGAAATCTACAAATTTATCATTTTGATCATATACGCATACATTTACTTTCTAATAATCTTAAAACGGATTTTGAATATATCAAAATGTTGACTTTTTTCATATGTAATAAGACAAAACAAATGATTTCGAGCGTATTCGTGCGGTATAATCGTAAGTCGACGTGCATAAATCTGTCAACAAATCAACAACGTCTGACAGATTGAATTAACCTTTAATTTTAGCGCTGTGAAAGTAATTATGCAGGATTATGTTACAATTATATAAAAAACGTGTTTCATTCTATTAAATTCTGCATATGTTTAATATAGAAAAAAAATTGTTTTCTAGGTTATTGACATTTCGTATTTCACTGCAAATGTATTTCTGTATGGTGTTGTCCGATCTTTATGAATCGTATTCGTTCAAACAAGCTATTTGAATTGATTAAACTTTGCACCAATTATCAACTTTCTATATGATGAATATGTTGTCTTTTATCATTTTTCCTTCAAATACAAATAAAAAATAATATCGTTACTTTATTGCGCATTTAAAAAAAAATGACGATTCATATTCGTAGCAACAAGGTATTTGAATTGATTAAACTTTGCACCAATTATCAACTTTCTACGATGAGTACATGTTGTCTTTTATAATTTTTTTCCTTCAAATACACTTAAAAAATAATATCGTTGTTTATTACACATTTAGTTAGAAAAAAAAATAACGATTTTCTAATTACTTTCTAAACGAAATTACCTTCCTATAACACCATCATCCCATTTTTTTTTCTTCCTAGTTGTTATTGCAATTATGCGTTATTTATTGCCGCGCCGACGGATGAAAATACACTACACCTTGTTAGATATTAATTTCGGCTGTATATCATCAATGCTAATTAATATTTAATAAAGTGCTAAGGAAGCGGCGTTTCAGCGCGCCACGCAAAATGCGTCGTGATTAATTTATTGTGGAAATGAAATTTCGGACAAAATGATACTAATCATGCCGTGCGCGCATTATTTAACGAACTCGTTGAGCGGCGCGCGGTTTTAATGCACGACGGTTATAATACGAAACAAAAAGCAAGCAAGCAAAAGCAACAGGATAATGTCCCAGACAATTTATCATAGATTAAATTAAAATGCTTGTGTGTAATGTAATGTAATTGCAAAACAAATTCAAAGTTTACATAATGCATTTTTAACGTTTAAATTGTTGAATTTGGCGTTTCATAACTGTTTTAGCGTGTTTATTGTTTTTTAACTACAGCTAATAAAAATGTTTGCATTTTTGATTCATTTACTTTGAATGGTCATTTACAGAGGCGTAGGTATAGTATTTTTTAGCGTTCAACGTTACGTTTTAGTGTCGCCACGAAATTCTTAAACATCAAAATTGTTAAAAAAAAAAGGGAACGCGGTTATACGAGCCGACTCTGGTTGCTAAGTATTTACAATTTATGTAAAATTTTAGCAAAATTCACTTTAAAACTGCCAACATTTGAAGAAAAAAAATGGAAAAAGGAATTTTGAAAAACTAACATTTTCTTATTGTGTTTTTACATTTATTGTAAAACGTTTTATATTATTACTTAAAATATTTACATTAAATTAAAGAAATTTATAGATTTTTCATGCAATAATCCATGAAACTTTGTAATTTCACATTTTTTCTTGTTTTTTAAGAACAATTTAAATGTTTTGAATCCCTTCGGGCACTTAAAAGTTTTAATAAAATATTTTTAATAGCCTATAAATTTATAATTTGAGTGATAAAAGTAAAGATTCAAATCTAAACGTAGCGCGTACATTAAATTTATTGGTTGCAAAGTAGGACATGTAATAACAGAGCGATTCAATAATTATTCCAGAATGATTTCAATGATTAGTTACAACAGAATCCGAGCGCATTTTTCGTATTTATTATTTATGATCGAGGTATGTATTTTAATATTACAACACGCCAATTACGGCGATTCAAACTATTTCGATTATTCGAGCAAAATGTTATAAATTTCAGCGATTAATTGACAATTCATGCAAAAAAACTAGTTTTTTTGCGAACAATTTTGTCTAAACCGAACAATTTACAACATTTTAACGGCTTTACATAAAAACAACATTTTCACAGTGGTAATAAAATTGTTAATGTACGAGTTGAGTTCTATGTGAATTTCTTCGTTTTCTAAGCAAGGCCAAAAAAGAAAAATGTATAAAAAAACTTGGAATAAAAATACAAGAAGACATTCTCAGATGCAAAAAAATCATAATTTTTCACAAAAATTCACAATTTAATGCAAATGGAGTTTTTAAAACCTGCCTCCCTTGTTCTGAAATTATTGTACATTAACGAATTCTGAAATTCAACTAGAAAAGCTATAGAAGAAAGTATCTAGTTATTTTTCAGCAAAGAATGCACGAAAATCTGATGCAGACCGAAACATTTTAAAAATATTTTTAAAGCAATCAAAGAAAGTGGTGTGTAAACAACAACATAATTTATTATATCAATAATAAATTGATGCATTTATAATTGTTCCAATTAATTGCTGTTAAATCACTTTCACTGTAACAATCGTTTGCGATTTGATGCGGGGACCCGAATTTTTCGGGTGGGTGTCGTGTGCGCGTTGCTGCGCTGCTCGAAAGTCCATCCACAGCAGCAGCAGCAACACCTTCGCGCTCGCGCCACAGGTCCACCGAGTGTTGGTGCGTCGTCGTATGGTGCTGTGGTATCTCTCGCCCGCCAGCCGCAGCCAGCCAGCCAGCCAGCCTTCCCAACCTACGGCCGCGCGTCTGTGACTTAATCATGTCCCGGTATGGAAGTGTTGCGCGCTGACGTAACACCACAGAGCGCACATGCCACGACAACACCACCGACGATGGGGCACTCACACGTCATCGACGACGTCTATTTATGTCTCAGGAGAATAATATGCGCACGAATTTATTGTTCTCAATTAATATGCACCAGCAGCACATCTGAATTGATTTTAAGCGATGTATTGGTTTTATCATACAGGGTGATTTGAAAATCATCAGTGAATCATAGTTTTTCAGCCAATTTTTATTAAACAAGAAATTTTGGATTTTTTTGCCTTTGCGTCGAAAATTTTGCGTTTTTCTTTTATCTTTAGCGATTCCCACCAATTTTTCATTATTATTGGTCAAAAATAGAGAAGAATTCACAGAATTTTAATGCTAATTCTGATGGAAAATGATGAAACAATTACAAAAATGATCCCTATCTTATGCGTTATGATATTTGCCTTGTATGTGTACCTTTAAACAAAATGCTCTGTATATACCTAATGCATATTTCATACAATATTTACAACAACAATCATTGTTTCGTTTACAAATCATAAATTATGCGTCGCTTAACGCATAATTTAGTACCTGCGCGAATTTTAACTGCATCTGGATGCATAAAAGCGCCTCGTCGCAGTGAATTATTGCGCACGATTAAAAAAACAACAACGCTGGTTGGTTGCTGCGGACATTGCGACACAATTTTAATTACATCAAGCGAAAAAATTTATTTCGAGATAATTGCTGGACGAATAATTATACCTACTACCATTTGTATTGTTATTTTAGAATTTCTCGGCCGCAAAAAAACGAAATATTTTCTAATTTATTTCGGCGTTGGCGTTTTCTAATTGTAATCATTTCTTTTTCATTTCGTTTTGTTTGCCCAGTCACTGATAATTAATAATCCATAAAGCTAATTCATTGGGTTAAAAAATTATACGAATTAAGTTATGACATACGCTTTCTTTGCCCGGTAGTCGTTCCAATTCTAATAACAACAAGCAACAGCAACAACACGACTGCGTTTTGTAACGTTGAGTTAATTTCGTACGTACGTATGAAATTAAACAACAATTGTCGTTGTGATGAAATGTGAAGTAGAAATTGGGTAATTTTCCTGTCTCGCTACACTAACATGAAAATTTTCGAAATTTTTTTAAGATAAACGAAAGAGTTGGCACGTACAGGTCAGATTTTGAGATAATTATTAAGAATTTTTTTAACAAAATACAATTTTTAGTTAGGTACTAATTTATAGCAAAATATAATCTACAATAAATTTGGTCACTTTTTAATAATTTCTTAAATAAGCAAGACTTATTAAAGATTATTTTAATAAATTTTCATGATTTGGACATCAATTTTAGACTTAAACACATTTTCAAGTAAAATTTAAGAATAATTATATACCTAAAATTTAAACCATTTTATGTCAATTAAGTAAATTTACTATTTTTTGTATTTAGTGACTAATCTAGGCACAAAATTGTGCTATTAGGTTTGTTTTTTATTCCACTGAACATGAACATATGTTCATGCACATGAACTTATGTGCATGAACATGTTTCCTCTATGTGCCGTTGGTGCAGTGTGGCGCTGTGATAGTTGAC